>CAKALG010045780.1:0-21896 GCA_916700815.1 Helicolenus hilgendorfi
CATCCTCGCTGTCTCTCTCCACCTCTAGACGTGAACGCGCGCTCACTCCACACTGCAGAAGAGTTAGTTTAGCTATGAGAATATCTAGTGAATGCACAGGGGACGTTTGTGCAGAAATAAATGCTGCAGTTCCTACAGACCAACAGAGCTTTCCCGTGTCTTGTGAAGTGACGGAACTCTTCAGAGAGTTACGTTACCCTCTCGTTACTGACTGGGTGCCGGTGTCTCCTCTGCTCTCTCCGGCTGCGGGCGGAGAGAGCAGAGGAGACACGCTGCATCAGCCTGTGCTGAGGCAGGAAAAGCCAACACTAGGATCAGATCTAAATCATGTTCATGGAGAGACCTTCGTCTGGTCAGCTAACATTACTGCCAAGCAGCTGAAATATAGAGTGATATTGTGCTTTTAGCTGACGTGTGTCGCCTCACTGCTTTGAGCGATGCTCGTTCAGGTATATTTAGAGCGAGCAAGCGCGAGCCCGATGCTGACTTTCGTTGATTTCACAGCCACAGGTGTCGCTGTTAAGAAGCATTTCTGAAAGTTACAAATAGCCCCTTTAAGATGGTCCTGACCAAAGTTCAAGTCGATCTGATCAAATCTGTAGGAGGAGTTCGTTAAAGTATACATATCGTTAAAGTATGCAAAATTTCAACACTAAATCAAAGTATTTACTAGTTTGGATGTGCGTGTAAAGTTTCATGAGTTTTGGTGCATCCTAAAGTCCTCAAACATGTGTTCGTAAATTTAAAAGAAACGCAGGAAGTCCACGATAGCTGACTTCCTGTTGGCTGAAAAAATCTCAAAAATATTTAATCCAGGTATGAGGGCGTGAGCAATGACATACTTGAATTTCGTGAAGATCGAAGAAACTTTCTCTGAAAAACTGCCTACATTAGGGGGCGCTATCTCGCACTTTAGTGCTCGGGCCCTAATAATAATACATTTTATTTATATAGCGCTTTTCTGGATACTCAAAGACACTTTACACAGATAAGATGATCATAAAAACAAGGACATCATAAAAATATAAAACACAGAATATTAATTGCACATTAAAAGCAGTTCTTAAAAGGTGAGTTTGATTAGTGATTTGAGTACGGACAGGATGGTGCACTCTCTGATGTGTTTGGGGAGTGAGTTATATATATTTAAATATATATAACTTTCTCTCATTTCTCTGTTGGTTCATATGGAAGAAAAAAAACAGTCCAGATTTATGCTTTTATAACTCAAACAATGCCCAAATAATTCAAATGACATGCATTTGGACTGGACATTTTCTTTCCTTTCGTGAGCCCAGTATCCATCTTTAAGTAGTAAATAGGGCTGCAACTACAGATTATTCTTTTCAATGTTATATTTATTGTTTTTTTTGTTAATTTTGAAACAACAGAGCAAACATGCACAAACGTCCCCAATAATAACATTCTCGGTACAAAGAAACTTAATAAACTTAATATTAATATAAAAGAAGCCAGTATAGATACAGGAAAAACATATTATATACAAAAAAAAATAGATAAATAAGTAAAAAGGATATACACAAGTAAAAAAATTAAATTAAAAACAATAAAATTAAATAAAATGTATTTATACATACATATATATATAACTACAGATTATTCTTACTATCGATTTAATCTGCAGATTATTTGTCTCAATTAATTGTCTGAAAATGCATCGAAATTTCCTGAAGTCCAAGATGATGTCATCAAATTAGGACTGTCAGTCAATTAAAATATTTAATCGTGATTAATCGCATGATCGTCCATAGTTAATCACAAATGAATCGCACATTTGTTCAAAATGTACCTTAAAGGGAGATTTGTCCACTATTTAATACTCTTATCAACATTGGAGTGGGCAAATATGCTACTTTATGCAAATATATGTATATATTAATTATTGGAAATCAATTAACAACACAAAACAATGACAAATATTGATCCAGAAACCCTCACAGGTACTGCATTTAGCATAAAAAATATGCTCAAATCATGGCAAACTGCAGCCCAACAGGCAACAACAGCTGTCAGTATGTCAGTGTGCTGACTTGACTATGACTTCCCCCAAAGCTGCATGTGATTATCATAACGTGGGCATGTCTGTAAAGGGCAGACTCGTGGGTACCCAGAGAACCCATTTTCATTCACATATCTGGAGGTCAGAGGTCAAAAGACCCTTTGAAAATGGCCATGCCAGTTTTTCCTCACCAAAATTTAGCGTAACTTTGGAGCGTTATTTAACCTCCTTTGCAACAAGCTAGTATGACATGCTTGGTACCAATGGTTTTCTTAGGTTTTATGATAATTAAATGATGTATACGATAACAGTATCTTCACTTTAGCTTTAAAACTGAGCCCGCTACAACCTAAAAAACATTAGTTGCGTTAAAGAAATTAATGGCGTTCAAACAAATTTGCATTAACTTTGACAGCTCTACTTCAAATCATTTGTTTTGTCAGACCAACAGTAAAAAAAAAAAAAACACCAAAATATTCAATAATATAAACATAGAAAAGCAGATAATCCTTATAATTGACAAGCTGGAACCAATAAATAAGTCAATTTGCAATATCTACCAATGCCATCTATTTGTACAAGCAGCCTTCTTCTATGTTTTAAAACATCTATGCACATTATGTTGTGTATACAGAGGGAAAGAGACGAACCCTTTCATAAATAACCTCCGTCAGTCTGATTCATTAATGTAATGCGATCTATTCATGTGTGGAAAGAGGTTTTTTCTTGTAAAATTCTGGCATTATGAACGGTTACAGTGTTTGATTTACAGTGTGTCCTTGAAGAGTGTTTACATTCTTCTCCCCGGCACAAGAGTACATTTACCTTCTCCTTGATAAGAGCTTTCCAGAGGTCGAGTTTTACAGTTTTTAATTCATCAAGTCTGATGAAAAGGCTCAGAATATTTATTATCTATATGTGTCTGTGCCTCCTTTAAATCCAGTCAGCTGCTCTGTTTGAAGCACCTGATTCCCTACAGTTAAAGCACATTTTCCTGAGATGCTGCAGAGCTGATCCCAGAGCATCCAGAGGCCGCTGGTTATGTGTACTGTGTTTTATTATTTTTCAACATATGGAAGATAAAAAACATAGTGACTCATTGGAAGCAACCTCCATGACTTCATGTCACAGGCTTTTGCAGAAACTCTCCAGCTTTCACTTGTTTACTTGCGCTGCTACAAAGAATCAAAGCAGCAGAGTCGCTTATATTCTGCGTGCGTACATTCGTATTACATATGGAAGACATTCTTATTTGAATGAGAAACAGGACTTCTCAGCAGTGTCATTGGGTTCGATTTATTTGTTTTGAATGTAAATCTCAGCAAACGATGACTCCCATGCAGAACTCAGGGACAAAAATCTGACATTATTTTCTCTCATTTTCTTCTAAATCTTCATCCTTCCATAAACTGAAGAAGCTTTTTTTTTTCTTTATGATCTGAATAAGTTGAACCTTGATCTGTTGTTCCTGTCAAGAGAAGTGAAACATTCAGGGAGCTTTTGCACAGTTAATCATTGTGAATCCTAGCCCTAGTTTGTGCCTCTTGTGTATTAATTATTCTTCTAACCGTCAGGATGGAAAATATTCTGTTGCATGATAAAAAAAAAAATTTAAAACACGTTTCCCAACTTCCACTTTTTCCTAATCCAAACAAATATGACAGCCAGAAATTACATATTTCCTTCCTCAATTTGTAAGGAATATTTTTTCATTCATCAAGTCTTGTTAAACAATCAAATTTTTTTTCAAAGATCGCTTTGTATAGATTCCCCCGTAATATCTGCTGCTTAGCTCTGTGACTAGATGTAATGTTAATACATCAGAGGCACAAACTGTGACAACATGCATCCATAGAGAGGCGAAGTCTCTTCCGGTGGATTACCATATTGGGAAAAAAAAATATGAACGGTAGTTAACGGTGAGAGACGAATCATTTTGTGATCCCGTTTGAATTGCGCCACAAATCACACATACGATGTTTGTCAGTTTACAACATCATTTTGTCAAGTGGTCTCATGTGAGTACATCCCAGTAAGAAACACACAGGCATCGTAGCTTCAGTGAGAGAGAGACGTCACTTACGCGACTTTTGGGTGTGTCACCTTTCTAATTACGTATTTTCACAGTCTGATAATACAGTTTTACAACAAACTGCAACTTTCTCGACTTGAAAAATAATGTTTTAAATTGACAAACATCATATGTGTGATTCATGGCGCAATTCAAACCACAGACCATATTAATCACCAGCATGAGACACAGTGACCATATTTAGCTGTAACGTGAACTAAGTCTTAAAGCGGAAGTGGGAAATGGAGCAAATATGATTATAGAAAAAGTCATTTTTATAAAACGGTCACTATATCCTGACAGTAGTGCATGAGACAGGTAATCTGAAAAAAATCATGTCCCTCTGTGTCCTCCAGTGTCCTCCGGTGCCCCTAATGACATAGACACGACAGCCTGCCATGTACTGTGTACTGTTTAGCTGTAAAATGAGAAAGTTTGTGACCTGGCCATCATGACATCATTTTACAGCTAAACGGTACACTACAAGATGTTTCTGAAAACATTTGAGGAGCGAAAAAGGCATTACAGCAACAGAATATTAATTCATATTTGATCAGCGCTGCCTAGTTTGACCGTTTGAACGGAGTCTGCGAGTGATTGACAGCTGCCTTTGTTGAATGAACAGCCAATAGGAATGCTCTCTCTCCCTGTGATTGGCCAAAGTCTCCCGTCAAGGGCTAGATTTAATTTAAAGCCTGAAAACAGAGCCATGAGGAGGTGCAGACGTCTAGTTATCTCTCAGAACACTTGAATTACAACATGCTGAAAGGTTATTATGGAGTTTTCGCCCACTAATGCCAAAAACATCCTGCCTACTGCGGGTTTAACTTACACTTTGAGGTCAGTCATCAATCTTCTTTCAATTAGCCACATCTTTAACATGTTTAACACGTGTGTTTTGTATTACCGAAGCTCCTCCGTGTCCCTCTGTGTCGGTATGGAATTTCCCCTCTTCCTCCTCCATTTATTACGCTCCTATCCCGCCCTCCTTTCCTTCCTCCCTCCATCCTTCTCTCCATGTTCAATAGCAAGAATCCTATAGAGGGAGCAGTGGGTTCCCAAAATCTATTTTTTGGAAAGAAAGCAACAAAACACCAAATGCAGCAGTGCAGGAAATGGTGTGAATTTAAGGATCCCAATAAGACTTTTAGGTGGAAAATGGTTAAGATTCAAGATGGTTGGTTAGGTTGGTGTAAGAATCTGGGCGGGACTGCAGTGTAGGCACACAGAGCAGCGGACAATCACATTAAGGGAAGCCAAAGTGTTTACCGAGAGAGGCTGATCCTGTTTTAATCGAGCAGCAGCCAGGCTTCTCCAGATGAGGACAGCAGGGTGTGGCTGCTTCGTAAGACGCCTGGAAAGCAGACAGAGCTGATGTGTGATGTAGGATCCCATTACAGCATTACCTCGTCACAGATGTTTGGAGATAAAAAGCATTGACGGTCAATAATTATGCCGCATAACTTGATTGATGTTTGTGTGTTGAACTGTTCCAACTGGCCGCTTTGAAAGAAACACACCATCTGTTCCGCAAATAATCTCTTTAATCAACTTTGTGTTGTGTGATGAGAGGATGTGTAGCAATGTGTTCTGTATTCAGCTGCACATAATCCGGTCAATTTAAAGCAGGTGCCCTGTGTTTATATCTTTCATGTATTAATATAAACAGCAGTAAAAACTGTACTGTCCCACTTAGTTTGCCGGCCAAAGTTTCGTAGTAACTGATTCAAAATAAACAGCGGGTTTCCACACAAACTGTCACTGTCCTACTTCAAACATCACTTCAGTTACCTCAGTTCATGTCGGCGTTACAGGAACTGAGCTCAGCCTTTTTTAAAAGTTGACTATCGTGCGTTTTTTTGTGTTTCATAAGACCAGAGGTTGAGAAATTTTATCAACCCCAAAATGGAGCATCTGAGTCATGTGAGGTGGAAGTTGAAGCTTGAAGTTTGAGCTGTTAGAGTTATCTCACTACAACAGACATATGCCGCAAGATGTGTTTGTGTGTGAGTGTTTTTAATGTTGTGTGTCATCTTGTCTATTGTGATGGGTTAGTATGCAGCAGGAAGTGGGCGTGGCTCCGAGCTCTCAAGGCTGTTTTAACAGGAAGCAGTGCAGCATTCACAATCAGACTTCTTTCCTGAGCCCTACACTTTCTTGGCAAGTTTCACAACACCAGTGATCACTTTTATACCAGTGCGTCCCCGTGGAAGAAAACAGGACATAACGCAGGAACAACATTTCCCATAAGCCCCCTTGTTTGTGCAAAACTTTTGCTGGTTCAAGTTTCTCAAATGTGAGGATTGTTTTGCTTTTCTGTGTCATATATGTCAGTAAATCAAATTCGGGTTCTAAAATATCGGTCAGACAACTCAGACAGTTTAAAGGCGACGCCTTGTGCACTTGGAAATTTGTTATGGCTATCTTTCACTATTGTATAGGCCAAACAATAAATCAGCAGATTAATCGATAGTGAAAATAGTCTTTGCTTATAGCATAATGTCAGTAGTTCAAGTGTGTGAATATGGTTGTTGACAGAGCACACTGCTGCAGTAATAACTTGCCCTCATGTCATTCAACAGCAAAGATACATCAGGTGATTTCCTGCCTGCTTGACCTCAATTTGCCGTTTGCCGGCACTGTAGACGAGAGCAAAGTGGTGGTGACACAAGAAAATGAGCTCATGGAAGAGGCAGTTACTTCTCATTTTCACAGTCACACAACATCTGTCTTATACTTGTCCCTTCATAGCCTTAAAGGGTCAGGACTAGGGTTGCACAATTACAGGAATATTCAAGTTGGAACTTTCCATGGGAATTAATGGAAATTAACAAGAATAAAATGGAAATATAGCGGTTATCTGCTCAGGCTGCATTCATCATGTCATATACAGATATAAACTAACCTTTTACCATGCCAAATAAATCAATTTGCTCAGTCAAGCCTCACGTTGCACTCTGGGCTGGCGGGCCACAGAGAAACTCACGTTAGCTAAGCTAACAACAAGCTTAAAAATGTCTCTCTCAAAGCCAAAGAGACGTAAAGCTGAGGGTGAAAATCGCCAATTGTGAATACTTTACCAGCCGCAACAAGTCGTTTATTGTGCAACGATTGCATCACCGTGATGAAAAAATACACCATGAAGAGGCATTACATTTCAAATCACGGCTCGTTTTCTGCCAGTTTTCCTGAGGGCTGAAAGAAAAGGAACTTGTTTATTCCATGTAGTAATGTTATTAACGTTTTACTGTAAGAGTTATTTGTAGCCGTTAACTGACAAAGTATTCTGTGTGGCCCACAAACCCACAGTGATTTTCCTATTTGGCACCACTTGATTTTGAAGTTGAATAGCTCTGGTTTAAAGTGAACAGCCAATCTATAAAATAAATGTTTTACAATAAAGAATGAATGGAAGTAGATTAATTCAAACTCCTCAATTAGTGTGCTCAATCAAGCTAGATCCCACATGCTAACAGCTAGCTAGCAAAAACTAGCAAAAGGTGCTAACAAGTTATAAACTGTGTACTTTTACTTTTTAGGCTACTGCCTGCTGGTTAACTGAGATGTCATAAAAAATATTAAATATATTCACACCAGTAATATAATCAAAACTTGCATAAAAGCATGTAGGCCTTTGGTTCAGGCAGTGCAATAGTGTTGGCAGTAGTGTGGACAGCACATGTGATGGGGCCGTGCACTGTGCATGCACAGGGTTCATTCCTATTTGATGGGATGCTGGTGAATGATCTGGGCATGTGATGGAAGAGTATGACTGCACATTTTTATATTGAAATTGTGCAAAAATTTCAAAAATCCCGAAAAACTTCTCTTGGAAATTGTCCAGAAATGTTGCAACTCTAGTCAGGACACAGACACAACATCACCACCAAGATCCCCTCCATAACTTTCTCTCCTCTCTTCCTCTTCCTTCCCTCAGGTGGGGGATCGAGTCATCGTGTTGAGCCGCAGTGGCATGTGGCAGGAAGTGGTTGTTATGCCCGCCAACCGCACCTTCCCCATGCCCAAGCAGATGAGCTTTGAGGAAGGTGCTGCTATCCCAGTTAACTACTTGACCGCCTACATGATGCTGTTTGATATCGCCAACGTGAGGCCGGGCAAGAGTGTTCTCATCCACATGGCAGCAGGTAAGAGACGCGCACACACACACACACAGTGAATTTCAGTGAATACTGAAAACCTGAGGCAGCGAGTGTTCTGAACGCAGCATCATTTCCCCCAGTTTAGTCCAAATGAAATCATTATTGTCTGAAATACTGAACAGCAAGAAATAATGTTTTTTTTCTTGAATTGATCCGTGTCATCTGAAAATATTACACCATAATAATGAAGATGCATCATTCCAGCAAGTTATAACAAAATCCAACAAATTAGAAAAAGTAATTTCTCCAAAGTCTGGATTCTTCTCTCCGTTTAATTTAAGTATTCTATAGAATTCGTGCCATTTAGATGACAATTTTTATAATTGAATCATCATTTAAAGGACCAGTTTGTTTGTTTGTTTATTTATTTACACATATAAAAAAAATGTAAAAGATACAATATATAATTTGCAAGTGAATGTGAAGGAGAATTGCCTTAAAACCCTCCAGGCTGCATATTATATGAAATAATTACAGTAATGTAATATACACGATTTGTATGTATCTATCAATAATTTTAGACATAGTAAAAAACAGACATAGTTTAGCAAAGTACTTGACAACAACGTATCCCATAAACACCCATTGGTTATGCAAATATCAAGAGGACTCATTCATAATTCACTGTCAAAGGCTAACTTAACAAACAAAGACAAAGCAAAACGCTAAAACACAAATAATAAAAAACGAGAATCAAAAATGGTTGAAAACAGTTGCCACTTTTCTGTGTTTTAAATCATTGTAAATTTAATTTCTTTTTGATTTTGGACTGTTTGTCAGACAAAACAAGCAATGTGAAGATGTCTCTATGGGGTTCTTGAACGTTGTCGAAAGCTATTTTTCAGTATTTCTGATTTATCATAGACAATACACTGAATTTAATTGGAAAAAGATATCAACAGTATAAACATTACACATGATAAATTAACAAAATTGTGATTTTAGACACGATTGATCTCCTCAAACTAAATCAGTGGTCTCCATTATGTTGTACGGTTGGACAGACCGTCTCCCACATTGTGACGTATAACAATCGTCCCCCACCAGTCTCCTGGGTAACCTGTGAAGAGTCACACAGCTCCGGGACACTAATCACGTCTCTGAATGCCGCCGCATTTCTGTGCTGAAAAGCCGAAAGATCGTGGGTCATGGGTGAATATATAGAGATTGTGTGTGTATGTGTGTGTGTTTTGTGGTCTCATAGCAGCTTATTCATAAAATGGAACACAGGATAATTATCAGGTGTGGTTGCTTTGGCAACACCTGACATTTCAAAAAGGGGCTCCAACATTGTAGCAAGCAAATACGTCTCATTTACTGTAGAGAACTGTGTGTGTTTAAATAACCAAGGTGCGTGTAGTATTCTTTTTAAATCACAGTAGGATGATATTCATCTTTAAACGATGAACTTTGAAATTCAGCTTTTGCTCAGAAACAAAATATAAATTTGGACATCTACAATTGTATGACAACTGGGAAAACTCCATCTTTCTGTTTTCTTTACTCCTCTATGACAGTAAACTGAATATCTTTGACATTTTAGGACGTCATCCAAACACTGATCGACATTTTACACCATTTTCTGACATTTTATAAACCAAACAACTAATCGATTAATCGAGAAAATAATCGACAGATTAATCAACAATGAAAATAATTGTTAGTTGCTACTCCAGAACAGATACTAATACACATCTAAGCCACGCCCGTAGCGGTTAGTAGCTCCTCACAGGACACCGATTGGTCGGTGCAATGGCTCGCCGGGCAAAAACACATTATTTGAAGCCTGATACGATGGATTTTCGTGTGATATTTGATCCTGATATTTTCCACGTGATCTCGTGACATCGCAAGAATCCAGCTGCCGTTCAAGGTAAACTAAATGGACCTTATAGTGGGATTTGTTTTATCCACTGCTGTTGGAAATACTCATGCAGTGCAGCCAAGCATTGTTCAAAACAACATAACTTTATTTTAAATTCTAGTGGAGACCCCAAACTTTACAAAGATATCAGTTATGTCAATCTGAATTTTGGGACAAATATGTATAAAGAGATGCAAATCACACATCATTTAGAGTTGGAACCAGCTGAAACAGAATATATACAATATATGTGTCAGTTAGAATAAGATGATTTTTCAACCTTTGAGATACTTAAAGGAAATGAGTAGGGGAAAACTGGATTACAAGGGGTTAAAAGGTCATACATGTAAAGTAGATTAACAGTGGTGGGATTATGGTCAGATTAATTTCTAATAACTCCAGTGACCGTAGTGACACTACACTTCTAAACCTTAGTAGATTGAGAAACAAATAGACAGTGCTTTCAGCCAAATTGACATTTTATTCACTTTCAAAAAACACAGTTATTTTAGCTAAAAATCTGAATAAATCACTGATTGATCACACATTACCTGTGCCTTATTGTTCTGTACTTTATACGTGTTACAATGTGATGGCATAGTTTAACCTAAGTCAGTTGAGACACGCCCTCAGATGTTCCTCTCTCGAGGGTGTGACGACCATAAATCCTTTCAGACGGCCAGTGAAACATCTTCAAGACAACATAATGTGTACTTCAGTTGGTTAACAATGGTAATTATGAGCTTATTATGTGAGTGCTGGGAATTTTGCACCCAGTGGCTGTCCAAAACTGTAAGCATGGATAAATTAGAGATAAATATTATGTATTATAAAAGCCTGCTTTGTGGTCACTAGTTAAAGCTAGGGTTGGTAATCTTCTTCAAATCGTTTTTTTGTTATATTTGTTGGATTTTTCATTTCATCCCGATGGCAATCAATAAATCAAATGCTCTGACTAAAAAATGTAAAAAAGACCGGCATTTCTGGCTGTGGCAGGACTGTAATAAACCTGTTCAATCATTTAATTTGGAGTCTTCCACAAGCTGCTAGCTTGTTAGATGTGAGTACTAAAAATAACTATGTTCATTGTTCACGTTCATTATGATATATTTATGTTCATAATGATAATTGTAGGGGAGTGGCTTTGGAGGGAGGCTTAAAGTGACGGACTGGCAGTGTTGCAGCGTATTTCTCACTAGATTTAGGGATTTTTGGAGTTGGTGCTGCTAGCTACTTTCATTGGAAAAGAGTTGGCAACACCGGGCTGGGTTTTTCGGTTGGATCATTCTTAAAAAATCTAGTTTATTCTTTCTGGTTTCTCAAGATTATTAGAGATGTTTCGGATACCATTTTTTTCCTTCCCAATACCGATTCCGATGCCTGAACTTCGATACCAGGATGATAAAAAAATATATATTATTCAACAGCTGTTTACTACTAACCATGTATGGATGTGATATTCTTACTGTCTTTATTGTATGGCCTGGCTCAGGTTAAACCCTTAATAAAACATGAACAAATACATACAGAGAATGAATGCAATAGAACTTTCTTTTCTTATTCAGTTTGTCAGTTACAGAACATAAATCAATAATATATAAAATAATCCAGTTTAACGAGTGGATTTTTTTCTGGGTTAATAAGTTATGGTGTCGGATTGTAGCATACATAACATACTCGCCAATTTTCACGAATTTTGGGCCGTCTCTGACGCATTTCCGACACTGGTATCGGTATCGGAACAACTCTAGATTACCACTCCTAGCTTTAAGAAAGATCAGCATAATGTCTCAGCACTTGAGCTTTGCCTACTCAAATGACTCCTCTGTCTTTTTGAATGAGTCACAATGCCCTTTTTGTCATTTTTAGCTTTTGTCTATGTGAAGTTATTTATTATATGTTTAAAAGACGTTAATGCTGCAGTGACTCGAGAGAGCTCAGTGTTTATTAACCGCTCTCCAGTCCAAGTATACAGGTCAGTTAATATCAGCAGCCACCATCACGGTCCAGTGCTCTGCTGCATGCATCCCCTCCTCCTCTCAAAGACCACGTTTCAATATTGAGCGTGTGGGTGGCTCTCAGCTGACCTGTATGAATCAGCCAGGGTGAAGGAGAGGGCAGGAAGGATTACTGGTGAGTCTGCACGTCCAAGCAGCCATCATCGTCCAGACAACACTGTCTGCTATTTCAGCGTGTTTGTTCCTCGGTCTTCCAAGATTTCAACCACCCTACAATCACCAACCACTGTAGAACTGAGTGTGATGCCACTACCATCACTGGAGTTGTTAGAAATGAGTCAGACCATAATCCCACCACTGTTAATCTACTGTAAATTATGTAGGGTTTTGAACAATGTTTGTCTGCACGGCATGAGTTTTGAATGACTGAGCCATACAACACATCCTTGCAAGGTATTATGAGTTAAAAAGCACTGGTGTAGATTCATTGTTTCATGATTTAAATCACTCATTTCAGATAGGAATCACACAAAAAGCTTTAATGTGAAAAATGAAACACCTTCCGTTACTATTCTCACGTCTGTCTGTGCTGCTGTCTGCACATCCCTTAGGTGGTGTTGGTACCGCTGTCACCCAGCTGTGTCGGACTGTGCCAGATGTGACTGTTTTTGGCACGGCGTCACCCTCCAAACACGAGACCATTGCTCAAGGCGGCGTAACTCACCCCATCGACTACCGCACCAAAGACTACGTGGAGGAAATCCGCAAAATCAGCCCGAAGGGTGAGAAAACACACATCAGCTTTCACTACACGTCATGGTGTTTCAGCAGTAAAAGCACGAATCAGTAGCTTTCTTGCATGGCCAGGAAAGTTCACATTTTCATATTAAATGTTAACAATATTTCTTTTGTTTCATGAATATAAAAGTTCCTCATCTTTATTTTTCCTTCCCATCCATTTCGATTTTTCTGTCTGCAGGAGTGGACATCGTCCTCGACCCACTCGGTGGTTCAGACACCCAGAAAGGCTATAGTTTGTTGAAACCTATGGGCACGCTTGTATCCTTTGGTAAGACATCTGGAAACAGAAAAAAAACACGTCTTAATGCATTTGATGAGTCTCCCTTTATGTATTTGTATTTTTATCTTGTTTTTGTATCTTTGTTTTACTTGAATTGCTCAAGTTTTAACTAATTATAATGATGCTGTTTTGCATCATTTTATCAAAAATGAATAGACTTGAATTGTAGCTAACAGAGGTGGAAAGTAACACAAGTACATTTACTCAAATACTGAAAATTAGTTCAAATGTGAGGTACTTTACTTGAGTTTTTATCATTTCATGCTACTGTATAATCCAATTCAGAGGGAGATATTGTTTGCAACTTTTATCTGACATCTTAAGGTAGAAGTTAATCCGAAGATTGAAATTTTACAAAATAAAATCTATTTTTATTTTTAGAACAAGTGATGCATTTTTGTAGACTAAACTACAAAACAGTATAAAAGTAGTTATAATTGGCACGGTAAAAGGCTGCTTATGAATCAATAATAATAACTCAGTAATATACTGTAATATATACTGTAATAGTACATTCACAAGGACCATTTTTCTGCATTGTGAGCTCTTTTTCCTTTTGATACTTGAAGTACAGTTTGCCAATAATACTTCATACTTTTAAGTGACATTTTGAATGCAGGGCTTTTACTCGTAATGGAGTATTTTCATATTGCAGTATTACTTCTTTACTTAAGTACAGGATCTGAAAACATCCTCCATCACTGGTAGACAACAATTAGATACTTGATGTTAGGTTAGACATAGTAGACTAAAACTCTCGCACCTCCCAAAGAAATAAAAAAGAGAACATTACCTTATTCCACCTTAATAAATAAGTATATAGTACATACTTTATACTATTACTCAACAAAACAAGATCTAAGGATCAGCTTCAGCTCAAAACTGAATTGGGACACCACTTAATGAACAACATTTTCGTCATCTCTAACTTTCTACAAGACAGCTATAAATTCCTCTTTGTGCGGTTGTTATTAAACTCTGTTCTATTATGCGTCATTAGGTGTGGCCAATTGTGTGACAGGCCAGAA
Organism: Helicolenus hilgendorfi; assembly: GCA_916700815.1. Lineage (NCBI taxonomy): Eukaryota > Metazoa > Chordata > Actinopteri > Perciformes > Sebastidae > Helicolenus > Helicolenus hilgendorfi. The sequence continues at coordinate 14,183 of CAKALG010045780.1, forward strand.
GAAGAACCTGTTGGCCATGGCAAAGACCTGGGCCTACCAGTTCTCTCTCACCATGCTCAAACTGATGCAGGCCAACAAGGCCGTCGGCGGCTTCCACCTGGGCTACATCACTGATGAGCAGCTCATCGGCAGGACTATGTCCAAGCTGCTGGAGCTCTACGAGCAAGGGAAGATCAAACCCCGCATTGACTCATGCTATCACTTTGAGGAGGTTAGTTTGATCATGTTTTAAATCTAAAATGTGAAAGAGGAAGTACTTTTCAAAGCATGCATGACTGCATTTTTTTGGGGCTGAGGTGAAACAGTATCTACCTCTACTACTCGTAGAAATAAAAAGAAATAAAATGACAGTGGATGACTTGCAGATTTGCTTCTCTAGTCTTAGAGGTTCTATACAATATCCAGAGCATTAATATAGCAGCAAACAACTATTTGCTAGATATGCTATTAGAAGATGTATAGAGTTAACATATTAATTAATGAACTTTAGTGACTGACTTTCTCACTTCGGACAGAGCCAGACTAGTTGTTTCCAGTCTTTATGCTAAGCTTAGCTAACCTGTTGCTGGCTATAGCTTCATATTTATAGAGCGATATCAATCTTATCATCTGAGCCTCGGAAAGAAAGAAAATAAGCGTATTTCCCGACATGTCAAACAATTTCATAAAGGTTTGAATACAAAAGAAGCCCTTATTGTTTTCTCAGCTGTACACTCATGTATTCACAGACATGAGATGAATGTACATCGCACAGGAGGAGCTCCTCTGAAGCTTCTTCTGCGTCACAATCTTCTGGTGTTTTCCACTTTCCCATCACTCATGTGTGGCAGGGGAGCAAACCTCGATCCCCCTCATCAGATGAGTCGGTGCTTAAGGGCCGTTGCTAGGTGACGGTCTAAATTGTTACCGTGGCATCCACTACTTGCGGGGATATCTCTGTGTTCCGAGTTTCCCCGGCTTGCTTCAAGGATAGACAGGCGTGTGATGCGAGACGATCCTGGCTTTGTGTTTGCAAGCAGGAAACGGACAATAGCTGAAGCAGGAAATAATAGGAAGATGACTCTAGGGCAGAGATACATAGATAGATAGTCATTGTGTTTATTTTTCTTCCTCCTCATTTCGACTGATCGGTCATTACCGTGTGCTCATGTAGAATATATTTTTATGTTTTAAAAGGAAACATTTTCTGGGTATTTTGCTTTTTTTTTTGATGGAGTTTATCTATTTATGGACGCGTTTAACGCAGAGGATAAAACATATTTCTAACATGATGTTAAAAAGCAATGCGTAACCTAAAATTGATCAATAGAAATGTTTTAAGTATAAATTACATCAATAAATATAAAAAAAAATACCTATTGTGCCAATTTGTTCTGCTCTTCTGTCTTCTGTCAGGTGACTGATGCTATGAAGCGCATGCACGAACGCCTTAACATCGGGAAAGTCATCCTTCTGACTGAAGCGAAGAAGGTGGAGGAGAAGCCAAAGTCCGAGCCCGAGAAGTCAGAGTCCGAGCCTGAGCCGGTACAAAATGTGGAAGAACCTGAAGATGCCACCAACGAGGAGGAGGAAGAAGAGACCGAGGAAGAAGAGCCCACAGAGGAAGTTAAAGCCGAGGATTGAGTAAGAGTGTTTATTTGAATGATATTTTCAAGCACTTCCTGAATGAGTTCCCTATTGTTCACTCGTCAAAAAAAGAAGAAAAGCAAGATGCCATGAATTGTTTGACTTTGTCAGTATTTTCAAATGTTTATGAGGATTTTATCGTGCAATATGTCTACAGTGTAGTGCCTGTGTTGGGGACTGTTGGGGTTGTATTTGTATTACAGATGGTTTTTAAAAATGACAAAATGAAGGGGTGCAGCTTCAAAAAATTTAGGTCAGCTCAGCAACAGCTCAAGAATAATATTTGTTATCACAACAAACCAGGGTCGGTATGTATGAAACCTCTAAGAAATGGTCACATATGTGGTCCTATACATTGACTTCTAGGTAAACAATGTCAAAAAAATAAGACACAGCTTTGTATATAGAAGCTGAAAATAATGCATCAGTCATCACAGTCATGATCCAGATTACCCACCATGCAGTGCAGCCAACATTATATATGCTTCACTATATTGCAGCGCACAAGAGGAAAGATTATATACTATAAAAAAAGCTTCCGCACAGCTTTTTGTATATTATTCATAAAAATGTTAGGTCAACCTAAAAATGAAGCATTTCCATGAAAAGATTATAAAAAAGTTTATATATTAAGATTATTATTTGATTTGCACTTTCTTTGTTTTGTTATCCATTGTCTTTCAAAACAAAATTCTTACATATCCGAGCTCTCTTAATTAATTTGGGAGCTAACGGAAGACTCTTTTTCTTAAGACACTTATTCTTAACTGTAAGAATAAGAGCATCGTGATGTCATTCGTGGAATTTGAATGCACCTAAGATAAAAAAATAAAATAAAAAAGCGTCTTCATACATACCGGCCCTGGTAGTGTCTTCAAAGTAAAAGATTTAACCTGAAATATATTTCCTTTTGTGTTTTTGCAGTTTTTTCTTTAATCTGCATCATACCTCAAATCTGGCAAAGTAATTTGAATGTAATCAGAATATATTACTGTGTTTTGGTAATTCCTTGGATCCTGTTACAGATTATTAATTTGAAGTAATGACTTACTGTAATCAAATTTGCCTGTTTTTATCAGTAAATATTAGTGTAAGACTTGTCAGGAATAGCAGTTATCATTCTAGTTTCATGGGTTGTGATGCACTACTCAAATTCCTCTTTGATGAATGTTGTCAGACGATAGGTCTGTGTTGTATTCTCTTTTAAATTGTTATATTTTTCGCGCATATTTGTGCCAAATTGAAAGCCAGCTTTCACCACTGCCATCAAGCCAACTGTGAATTACTATTAGCGGGACTTCCCTGCCTTGACACTCATCGCCCCCGCGGGTTTTCTTCTGATGTCGGATGCTGGCGGACCATTTTTGTGTCAAATTATTGATTTCCTAAGTAAGTAGCTGTGTAATAAGTGGGATAATGTACAACTAGCGGGTCATTGTTATGAAATAAACCCCTACAGGGCGATGCAGGACCCCTCCGCTTCGTGTCAGGGTTTATTTCACAACAATGACCGGCTCGCTGTACATTATCCCTTACTTGGCAAGCCATGTGAAGGCAGGTTTTCTCGCCTCAATTGATTTAGCTGCTTTCTTAAATCCTACGCTGCCTCTTCAAAATCAAAAATTTGTGCCAAGTTTACAGAACTACTCTATGTGTTACTTAGTCATTCCTCTTATAGATATATGTTCAAGGAGTGGGTTCAAAAGTTATGAAGAAAAACTTTGCTTTGCTTTTATGCACTTTGTATTTCTGTGTTCAATACATATTCATGTTGAAACTCTTTATAGTATAGTGAAGCTTCCATTTTTTTTTTTTAAATGCTTGCTGTTTCTTTGAATGAATGATCTTAAATATAGTGGGCTCAGTATGTTTTGTCCAGCTGTGGGTGTAATTCAAGGCTGAGACGCTACCAAAGCACAAGAGAGAGGAGTTTTCCCTCCATCCACACCAGAGCAGCGCCTCACATTCCTCTCCCCACCATCTCAGTCCTGCTTTCTGTCTCGCTCTACATCTCTCAAAACTCTCTCCCTCTCCAGCATACCTTGGTTTTAAAAAAAAAAAAAAAGAAGAAAGTTTCACAGATAATTCTTCTTGTTATTTACATTGGTGACATTGTTTTTTCCTTTTTGGCCACTTGGACAAGTATTGTTAAGTTTGGCCAGGTCTCCTTCTCCCAGCATGAAGTAAGATCTGATGTGGATTTTTGAATGGGAACTGGAGTCGACTCATTGTGATTATGTGAAGTTCATCCCAGTCTGCTCTTATGTAAGATTTTTGTATTCTTTCCAACTTTCTTTTAGGGGTGTTACTCTACCCCCCTCAAGCCTGATGTTTGCCTGCATGGTAGATGGAAATGATACCATTTAACTACTGAACCAACTGATCCAGGAGTTCAATCTAATGAGCATGCTGCGTTCTCCAGATGTTAGAGAGCAATTAGTGAAGATAAAACAACATTTGCATATATTTCTGCAATGCTATAAGATTTAACACATCAACACATTATCATCCCCTTGGCATCACTTTAGGATTAGGCAACAAAACCACTATAGTTAGGTTTAGGAAAGAACTACCTGATTGGGCTTAATACTACTACGTGTGTACAGTGAAACTGACGCTGAACGTTGTGATGGGACATGAACAAACAGCTGATTGTAACGTGACGCACGGGACACGAACAGGTCTCCTGGATAAAGACCTTGTTTTTGTTGGACCCATCCACCTCCCCTCCTGTGATGTGTCTCTTTCGCTCTTGAAACTATGTCACCACACTCCAGGTGCACTTTCTCGGAGTGGTTGCCACAGATGGGTTTACATTATAGTTAATGGAACGCCGAGTAGGCTTGGCACGGTAGTCGGTGTTACACGGTGGTCGGGCATACAATGATTACATTACTTGCCCGCCGCCCCCACGGTCGTGCTTTTTTTGTAGAAATAAATCACATTTAGTCGGACGACGGACGCTACAATATGAAAGTGAAAGTGTCTGCTCCGTACGGAGTCTCAGCACAGAATAGCAGGAGTCAGATTTCACACACGGGACGAGAGAGAGAGTTGACAAACAAGACGATGGCGGAGGACTTGGCGTCAAAACGAAAAGCAAAAGCACCTATTTGGCAATATTTGGTATTTGAACCCAATGCTATGAGAGAACTATAACGTTAATGAGGCAATCGCCGTGAGGAGGATGGAGCGGTCACAGCCGGTGTGTGAGTGGCGCAGCGACTCCAGGTGGAAACCTGCAGACTCACAGCGAAAGCTGGACCGGAGAGACTAGAGCTTTACGTTATAGTTAATGGAGCGCCCGGTACGGTTCATACCAGTGCCTTGTGTGGCGGCGTCGAATGCAGATGGCTGTGACAAAGCCTTGGTATTTGACGCCCTGGGAATGAGGGCTGGACACATTTAACATGATTGCAGTGATAAACCAGGAGATATAGCTGCAAAACTACATAATGCCTAAATGTAACCTTCAAAAGTGGTTGTTTAAAATGTAAGAAAAGTGTTTCCCATAACGATTTGACAACAATATACCTAAAACTGATCTATCATGCAGTGAGGGACATCTGGTGGTGAACTTATGCCTTTAAATAAGTAATTAAAATGCTCTCGACAGTGTTGCCTATGAGCAAAATGTACTGCAAACTGCCTTGTCAAATGTAATGATAATTAAAACGGAGCCTCCTCAGTTCAACAGTTTTTACTTTGAAATAAGACATCACATTTGTTTAGTAATAAAATGATATTATAGCTGTTAAAATAAATATATAATAACCCATTATAATAATGACCAATTCAAAGATTCTAGCACGCTTTATTCAAACATGTTGCAAATTTAATGCAATGTTTTTGCACATATAACAGATATGATGATGATCATTCTGTGTGCTGAGCCTATTAATCTCTAGTATGGTGTTGAGCTCCAAACCCTTTTTATGTTTCAATAAGTGAAATATTTGATGTGTTATTGCATTCATGATGATCAAACAACGCTGCCTTTTTTCATTTTTATACACAATTTACGCACACTTGCCTTCTGTGTTAAATGGCACTAACCTCTCTATTATTAAAGTGTTGTCACATACATTTCTCTAATCTTGTCAATTACTCAATTGATTCCAAAGTGGTTAAATTGACCCCTGTGATTGGATATAATCCAACTAAATGAGGCCAAGAAAGCAAACCACAGGTGTGATCATTGAACATTTGTATTTTATCAGTTGTCCTACAAAGATCAGTTGCTCAAACCTGGAACCAAATTGGTTGACGAATATTCTCAGACATACACGGTGACCAGCAGAGGTCCTCATCGGGTCATTTTTGTTTTTGCACTGACAGTTTTTCTTCCGCTCAAGCATCTCTGATTCATTTTTCTGTTCTTTCCAAAGTAACCAAACCTTGTGAAGTTCTCATGACATTGTCTCATGATCATGGATGACTAATGTGGGATTTCAATGACGAGGGCTTTGTTCTTCAAATGTGGTTTAGCTAATCTAGACTAACATCCTGTTATCAGGCTGAAGTTGTCATCTGAATACTCATACAGCTGATTTGGTTCTTTGAACACAGCTTGAGGATTGTTATTTTGAAGTAAAAGCAAACTGTGATTGCAGTTACATCTGGTATAGGTGTTTTGAGAACCATCCCGGCATACACTGCCCGTTTTAATGTTAAATTAAATGCCATATATTTCAGCTCTATTAGTCTTTTTAACAGTCAAAATATTTTCGTTGAGTTTATGTCTTTTTGCTCCCAGGATTTCAAACTACATTTGGACAGGCCATCAGTAAAGCCTGAACTTTTGCAAGTTTGGGCAAGCCACAGGTGTGACCATTTAAATTCAACCAGCATGCTTTTCTGGCTGTTCTGACCCACAATCCTCTGCCTAGCGGATATATGAGCAAGAGGGTCAAAGTTCAAGGTGCAATGTTAGGACGAAATAGTATGTCCCAATTGTATGCTTACTGCATTTTAACAATAACAGTAAGGGCATCTGCAGTACGTACTAAAAATAAAAAAGTATGCAATTGGGAATGTAGCCTGAATCACACTGACATAATACAGGAAACAAATTAGCGTACATGCAAGTCAGTTTTCTTTCAATTGGAAAGATTGTCACAAAAGATATGATGGTTCTTTTTTGAAGTCTGCAGTATTAATATGGACTGAGATTTAATGGCTAATGTAAAATACAGGGAGACCTTGCTTTTTACCAAAGCCAGCAACAAAATGCATTTCAGTAAAACTTCTAAAAACACAGAGGTACTGCTTTTAGAAGTTATACAGTAAAGCAGAAATAATATTTTTACGAAAAAAAATTCCCTCAGATACATAACTGTGTCTGAAACATTATGTGTAATGGTCAAAAGTACATGTGCCATAAAGTGTACACAGTACTTATACAAAAAGTAGACGTGTAAAGTACAATGACTCAAACGTGAACTGAGGTGTACAACTCAACGGGCGGTGCCAGGGTCAGTGGAGATCTGGGGCTCATAAATTATTATCATTACGCCTTCAAACACAATGTTAACTGTCAGTAAACCGCTCTTGTCTCTGTTTAACATACACTGCAAATGATCACAGTGTTGGTAATGAATCATCAAGGATAAGGGCTACACAGATGAACTACATTGTGTTTGTAAAGGGTGGAGATGTTCTGATACTAGTGATAACATTTAGCTTATTATCCCCTTTTTCTATCAGCAGAGAATGTAACTCTGCATGTTTATCCTGTTCTTACCTCATGACGAGTCTGTCCAACCCTTTGTACAGTAGATACTTTACTCTGTCTTAAAAAGATGTCCTTTGTTTAACCCTCAGCTATATACGTAGCTGCTGCTGACTCCAACAGAAATGCCTCCATTTATTTTTAGATGGACATTTACAGCACACCGCAAAGTGATATGTGTTTTTCTACCACGGTATAACAGCCGTTTGTCAATTAGGTCAGTTATTAGTAGGCAGTTAATATTGTTGCTACTGTATCAGCTTGAGTTGCACTTTGAATACAAATTCACCAGACAATATATAGCACTGTACATTGTGGCATAGTTACATGACTGGTACTGAATTATAGTGTCCAATT
>CAKALG010045782.1:0-28796 GCA_916700815.1 Helicolenus hilgendorfi
ACTCTTCTATAACCTGAGCTCATAACTGCAACTGAAACCTGGAAACCATTAATAAATCTCCCATTGAAGCTAATTCAATGAGCGGAAGCACTTGTGTTGTTAAATATTTGTCTTGTTCTTTTCTCTAATTACACATTAATGGGCCCATGCTGAGTTCATTTGTCGCAGCGTGAGCAAGCAGTAAATAATGGCTCTTTAGGGGTAGTTTGCAGGAGACTCGCCTCATGTAGAAAGGGCCTCGCCTATTGATCTCACCTTGAGTTATTCGGCTCGCGGTGAGAAAAACTTGTGCGCGTCAGCTCGCTGTTGGACTTTCCGGTGAAGGTCTTTATTTCAGTGTTTGCAGTAATCAGGCTAATTTGGGTGCACAGCCGCTTCTCCACTTCTACCAAAGAAGCTGGAGGAGGAAACAGAGAGGCAAAATCCAACAAGGTCATGTATTTTCAAATCCAGACAATAGGCCTGGGTCAGATACAGTTCGCAAATTATTTTTGTTTTGTTTCAGGCAAAAGAGAACCCTCAGATGTTCATATAAATCTTTGATTTTAGATGTGTTCCAGTTAGGGTTGAGCAAATTCCCCTACTGATATTGCGTTAACCCCTTAATTCCACCCTCTTTTTTAGCATAGTTCAGGGGTAGATAATAAATCAACAGTAGATGTCACATAGAAGTGGTGTACATCATCTAAAAAGCTGGGAAGGTTAATTTGAAATGCAGCTCAGCACTGTGTGTCAAGTTGTGATGGTCATTACCATAATCTATTATGTCTCATAAATTGTGGCAACAATTTTTTACTCTTTGAAAATTGATCAATAATACTTCCAGAATACCAAATTAAACTCCTTGAGGAACATAATAGAACAAACCATGCTGTGATTTGGTTTAAAAAATATTTGACATTTGGAGATTTTGGCAAGTACTGCATTTTTCAGTGATTGGATGGCGAGCACTTCTGTTCTGGAAACTGCTCAGAAACCCCCTTATTGTCAATCTACCAAGGAATGCCATCCATCCTCTGAATGCCCTCTGTCTGTAGTTTGTGGTTGTAAAGTTTCATGAGGGTGTGATTATCCTAGAGGTCATGAAAGGTCATTTTATACAGTGGGGTCAGTTTTTTTTTTTAAATGGTCTCACTACAATGAAGTGACTACTATGGGGACTGACATCATCACACATGAATACAATTGGGCTCTTTTGATCCACAAGAGTCTAAGCTAGACAGTGATACCCAATTTATGTAATTCCAAGACTGTTAAGGGTTAAAAGGATTTTGCATTAACACGTTATTATCGCTTTAATTTTGACACCCCTAATTATTATACATTATTATTATTATGATATTACTATTTTCTTTTATTACACATATCATTATTTTCACCCGAACAAGTGACTTTTGTGCCTGGACAAGTGAAAGGTAAATTTACTTGTCCGAAGGACAGCCCTGATGAGTGCACGTCCCTCTCTCTCTCCCCGAACAGTCTAATGACAGAAATAATTGTAATCATCCTTGAGTGTCCTGGATTCTTATTACTGTTATGAACACTTGAAATCTAATGTCCCTTATAAATCATACCTCATCTCAGTGTCAGGGTGACCCGGTAATTAAGGAGATGATCCTTCACCAGGAGGATTGGGTTCAGGCCACTGTGACAGCAACCCGCTGAAGAGTCCTTTTGCAAATGATGTGAGGTGCTGCACTGACATTAGAGTCTGAACCCCAAACAAGAAGACTGTGTCTGCTTTGAGGATTGATAAAATATCACTGCAGCATATCAAAAACACACAATTCATTCATGAGGGCAATGATTTCAAAAGTTAATCACATTGACTATAATTTGGATAATTAATTAAGTCATTAATCTTCATGTATCAAGCAAAAAGGCTAAATATAATTTTGTTCCAGCTTTTGAAATGTAAGCAGAAATGAAATGATAGTGCATTTTACAACTTTTAGGACCTGATTTAAATAAGTGCTATTTAAGCGTTCGCACTGGGAAGTTGATTTACCTAAAACAAACAATTATCGCCTGATTTACAGACATCTCTTTCTCAATGTAAGTCTGTAGGGAAAAGTCTAGGCCTTGTTTGGGCCCAATGGCATCATGTTACAGACCCGGAAGTTGTAATTTCATGGTTTGGCCACTACGAAAATTTGCCAGGCGCTCTTCCTGGGGGCTTGCCTGCTTCTCGAACTCATTCTCATCCCACGCTTGGTCGCAGTTAACACATGCTTAATGTTGTGAATTAAACAAAAACACTAGGTTTATGCAACAAAACCACTGTGGTGTCTATTTTTAGTCGGTTGTCCACGATTTGTCACGATTTTATACATCTACCTGTTAAGGGCTGCATAAATATATGCTGTACTGTATATGCCCATATATGTGTAAATCAATACCCACAATGTGTTTCAAATGGCAACTACCTATTTACTAATGGACACAATTTAATACTGGTTATATTAATCTAACTAGTGGATAAGTAAGCCATCATGAGCAGTAAAGTGGAGCTGTTTGTTAAATCGGAGACAGATGAAGGTTGCTAAGGTCAAAGACAACACTTGGCTGCATCCCACTAATTATTTTCCAGAATGTTCATTAGCTTAGGAAGAGACTTGTGGGTATGGCTGTCCTCTCAACCTACTTTACAGTCTCTCACAGGAACAACGCTCATCCAAAAACTGTGAAATTCTGGCTTCCACCCAAATATGCAGCACAGTTGGAGAGCAGAGAGAGGCAGAGCGAGAAGAGGCTGTGGCGCCATCGCTACTCGTGCCTGTGAGTTAGCGAGGAGTGCTGTTGTGTCACGGTTAATCACCAGCTCCTCTTTCAGTGTTTGAAAGGAAAGAGGGCAGGCGGAGCGCTCCTCTAGGCCCCATAACGGAGCTGCACCGCAGGGTCCGTCAGGTGTCCATGGAGACAAATCCAGAATCAAATTGATTTCAAAAGCCAGGGGACCAATGTGTTTACCTCATCAAGCACGCAACCGAGTGGAGAGCATAAACAAAATGAAAGGAATAAAAGAGCGGGTGGGGTTATCATGTGTGCAGTGACCCTCCGGTAATGACACTCCCTGCATCCCCACCTGCACCTTGCCAGTTTTCATATCCCACCCTATATCGGAGAAAAAGGAAGGTGGTTTGCTGATAAAATTCCTAGTGTTCCTGTGGCTCGGTTTTCTCCAGGCACAATTATCTTCCCAAAGCAGTCATTCCTCCCTCTGTCGGGCGGATGTGATTAGCTTCAATAAGAGGACTGCCTTTCTTTCCCCCTCCCCTGGCCTCAGCTCGGGTCTGTCTGAAAATCGGCTCCAGGCTTAACTTACATTATCAGCCTGGTTGATGCAATCTCTTTCTTCCAGATTGCCCCAAAATGGCTGGTGGATGACTTCTGCTACCTGTCAGTGACTCTAGATTTTGAGATTTGACTGTGAATTTCAAGAGAGAAAGTCAGGAAGGAAAAAAACTCAACCCTTTAACAGTTGATTTTGAAGGGTGAAAAGTTCTGAAAAACGTGCACCAAATTGGGTGAATGATTGTTAAAAATGTATTTAAAGGGATAGTTTGGGGTTGTATGAGGTACTTTTCCATAGTGGGTGTATTACCTACAGTATATGACGGTCAGCACGCCCCCAGTTTGGAGAAGCAGACTGGAGTTACGGCAATGTACTTCTGTGGACAGGGCTAGCAGAAAAACGTATTTTAGTCACTTAAATTAATCAATGTTTAGGATATTTTCGCCAATTTACCTTGCCGTCAGACGGCTATACAGTATGTTTCCAACGGGGAACTGAAGTCACTATCCATACTCTCACCAAAACAACCAGAATCCTTTTTTTTTTTTTTTAAAAACAGCAACCCCTGTGTTCTGTGAGGTAAAATTACAGTTTTTTTTCAATGGAATCTGGTGGCTTTGGCGAAGCGCATAGATGGTTTCAGTTCCCTGTCAGACAGAGTATGGATAAGTACCTCATACCAGGGGTTCTCAAACTTTTGGGGGCTAGGGACCTCTTACAGGGAAGAATATTTTCCAAGGACCCCTCATAATCGTAACACAGATTAGGCATATGCTTACTGCCATTTGTACTCTTAGATGACATTGGAAGTCTTTGTATTCTTAAACTTTTCAACCTAAATACTTCAAACCTGTTTCATAGTGATAAACAGAAACACATTTCAATTTGAATCATGTTATTATACACTGTGTATTGCCCTGATAATCCGGGTGCTTTGTAATCAGATGTCGTTTTAGCTTTGCTGGCTTCATGGCTTCATTCACTAGCACCTGAAGACACATGATGCATTTTGCTCTCCCGTCGCTGTTCTCAATAAAACCAAACTTGATTAGCTAGTTTGGGCTTTGCGTCACCTGGCGATGTGGACTGACTCGGATAATTCTTCATGCTCGCCAGCTAGCTAGCTGGCTATTAAGCTAAGCTAATCAGCAGCTGGAACGGTTCGTTGCGCCTTGAGTGAAGTGACTGATTCATGACGGATTGATGTAATATGTTCATAATCATATCAAGGGGTCTGTTAGCCCAAAGCTAACGCAGGTGGTAGTAATGGACACAATATGCTTGTTGTATTGGTGCAAATGGTCCCCATCTGTAGATATGTATTTCTTGATGATAAAGCACAATTATATAATTTATAGAAAATAATTTCGTGGACGCTGGGGTTCCCTGGTCCCCACTTTGAGAATCAATGCCACATACAACCCAACTTCGAAACTCCCAAACTATCCCTTTAAGGATGAATACGCCTCCTAAAGATAACAAAATGTCAATAGATGTGCTGATATTGTATTTTTTTGTAAATTCTAAATTTTGAGTTCTTGAACCATGAGTTAAAATGTGCAAAAAAAAGGGTTTCGCTTCAATTATCACTTGTCATTACCATGGAAGTCATTTGTCAAATTAGATTTTCAAGATCAAAGTCTCCCTCTGTATCGAATTTAAAAATGTGACAGTTATAAGAGGAGTTGCAATGGCTTTGAAGAGAAGTGCATATAAACAACAAACATGTCATTATGTAAAGTGAAGCTTGTAATGTGTAGTTATAATGCCTTTCTGAAGCCCATGCAAATGTGTAAAAGCCACAAAGGAAGGGAGAGAAAAACCTCTTTAAAATCAAAGGGCGTTAGAAGTTTGGTCTTAGATGTTAATCTGACTATAAGTAGCCATTTACAGAGTACAAAGACAAAGCCTGCTGTCAGTGTTCGCTGGTAAATTCTCCATCTGCATGCAAAGGAAGAAATAATGATGCCATTATGTGGTGTAACCAAACAGTGGAACAGCTTGATATGTTGTAATATCCTCGCTGAGACCTCTGTTAAAACCCATTTCCATAAAAGAAGTGGGGAGCTATACTTATTAAAGGCAGAACAAGATTTCTCCTCTCAGAAAGAGAGCAGGGAGGCATCATCTACACAACCCCTGTGTGGTATCTGTTTCCACACTGAGGCTTGTTTCCATTCGCCCGCAGAACGAAGGTATTACCACCCTTCGTTCAGCAAGCTCCCGCGCACATGACAGTTCATTTTCTGCATGATCTCCCAAAAGTCGATACGATCTTGTAAAGACAAATACCAGATAGCACTGGCTAACTGATGCAGTTTGGGGGAACACCATTAATCATGCTCTCCTGGGGGGTGGGGATGAGGTGCGGGTCTACACCAGCAAGTCTTCATGCATTAATAAAATCACCAGATGATCTATGAATGAATTCGCAGCTGGCGGTGCCTTCATTACCCATGGTTCTGCAGGGTCTGGGAGCGCAGCTATCAAACGAGAAGGGAAGTAACTGGAGAAATCCCTGTTGTTGAGACGATGCGTCTGCTGCTCAATTAAGAAGCCGGAGGCGGATGTGTCATTTCAGGTCGACCACCTTGTAGACGTAGTATTTGATTAAATGAGTATGCATAGCGTCATTGATGTAAAGCAGTCGAAAACCCGACCTGCAGTGTGAACAATCTGCAGTAGGGATGTCACGATACCAGAAATCTAGCAGTCGATACCAATACCAGTGAACTTCGCTGTTGTGCAAGATGAGACAATTAACAGCAATGCATGTAGTCTCATTGCAGAAAAGCAGCAGTATACATATAATTAACATACTGTAGATCAGCGGGTGAATGGCAAAACAAATGAACCATGTTATCCCAACAGTAAACATACCATAGAGGCTGCTGGAAAAACCCTTATGTTTGATAATCTCATCAGTTTTCCACATGGCTCTGCGCTGTTGTGATAATTGAGGATTTCACTCAAATCTGTTTTTCTTTTGTATTCCTCTTCTTTTTATACTGTAACACAGACTTCATCCCATTCATCTCTGACAAAATGCCCCAAACAGAGATCAGAAAATGTGCTGTGATCACAATGTTTAGAAGACAGAAATTATGTATTCACACCTTTTTTTGACTCCTACATAAAAAAGATATTTGAAGAAGCAAGCGAGGCAAGTTTCTGCTGGTGTGGGAGGGTTACAGATTGACTGACTCATCTGTCAAGTGCTTTTAAACTAAACATTCCCTGCAGAGAATACGTATTATCAAGACAACACTTTACATATAGATTTTAAAGAAACATCTCCCTTATCAATTTATCGTTGTATTTTATACAAAAAACGATTCACCTATATATCGCGATTATTTTTTCCGATTTTGTAATTGATTTTTTAATGCCAAATTGATATATTTGCTTCTTTTGAGTCTGTGGATGTAGAAGGAAGTTACCGCTTTTATTTTGGTAGTCAGAGTAACGTGACGTCATCATTCTGTATCCGTCAACCAAAACAAACAGCTCGCTCGCTAGCAGCAACGCTCGCTACGGCCGGCCAAGCGAAAAAATGCAAAACATATGCAATCGGCACCCAAGTATCGTGATAGTATCGAATTGACAGATAGGTGTATCGTCCCAGCTCTACAGTATAGTGTACAGAGAGGTAAATACTGTGTGAGAGATGTACCACATATCTCTCAAGTGTTGTGCGTTTGTGTCATATCTCACTTTTCTCAGATTAGTGGGATGTGTATGAAGAAATGTGTCTCATATAAAAAATAAATATGAAAAAAATAAAATATGGCTTCTGCAGAGAACCATTATGACTAGGTCACTTGTCCTCTTGGATTATTTCTTAATGCATTTCGAGAGGCACACTAAGGCAGTGAAATGACGTATTAAATGGATGCCAGTATTTGTTATGGTGGCTCGAAGGGTTCAGTCTATTGACAAAGCCTGATGCACAGTGCACTCAAAATGCTCTATTGCGATGGTGACTAATATTGGTTGGTATCAGTCCATGTGTATAAATAGAAATATTTGTTTTCTATTATGGTCTGAAATGAAGTTGAATATAAAAAATATAAAATATAAATTATTATTTCGTTGATTAATTCTGTACATAGATGCAATTAATTGATACCTGCTGAGTAAATTGAGTCGTGTGTATTTTCTAGTGTAGGGATGTCACAATACCAGAAATGTAGTAGTCAATATCAATACCAATGAAATTCCATAAATATTAATACCAATTTGATACCTCGGTAAAAAACTCAATTAAAACAATAAATCCCACGTACGCCATGTGCTGTTTTTTGTTAGGAAGTTAAACAGGTCATAATTCCCTCTCTATTATCTATTTTATATTGACGTGAAAACATCTCCTTCAAACAACTGAATTTATTCAAGTTTCTTTCCAAAAGCTACATTTTATCCGCAGTGCGAGAGCTAGTTAATATTAAGTTAATATGAACTATAGTTAATATTAACTAGCTCTCATCCTGCTGATTTCAACATGATTGAATTGATGATGATTGAAATGATATGTTGTTCACAATGAAGCATTATCAGAGAAAATGCGTCCCCTGGATCTGTCGATAGTGAGTTTACTGAGTTACAAGCACATTTTTCTATCGTCCCCAAGACGACAAGACAACATTAGTCTCGAGCCCTTTACCTACAGTACTGTAGAAAAACAAGAACCGTCATGTTTTCAGAATTTTGGCATCGACTTGGTACCAAAGTATAATTTCTCGTGACATCCCTAGCTAAGTGTGAGCTGTACTGTAATTTAGATGCCTTAAACATATTGCAGAATAGTCATTTTTTTGTCTAATGTATTGTGGGTACCAACGGTTGATGAGGAACACTAATGGCTCCAGTTAAATTTTGAAAAACTCCACACTTTTGGATATGACTCTCACCTCTATCTCTTAAAAAATAATGTGTATTTCCTACTAAATGGTTTTGCCAAAATTGTTATTGATGCATGGATGATGTTAACTGGTAATGTTTTTTCAGGCCGCTAACTGCGATGTTCTTATACAACATAGAAGTCGTAGGGTGGTTTGGGGTGAATGATTAGCGTACAAAGTGACTTTGACACCAGACACTGTTTCTGCATGTGGTTAGGTTATTTGGGAAAGACTGTGATTTGGTTGAAAACAGAAAAAGTAAACAAGTCCTGTTTCATGTTACTGAATTTTTACGCCTCCCCGCTGGCGACAGCCTTGGCCGGCCAAGTTATGTTTTCAGGTTGTCCGCCTGTCCGTATGTACGTCCGTCCATACCATTCTCATGAACGGGATATCTCAGAAACGGTTAGAGGGAATTTCCTTAAATTTGGTACAAACATCCACTTGGACTCAAGGATGAACTGATTCGATTTTGGTGGTCAAAGGTCCCTGTGACTTTACCTCTGTCCCATTCTCGTGAAAGCGGTATCTCAGGTCAAAGGTCACTGTGAACTCACAAAAAATGTTTTTGGCCATAACTCAAGAATTCCTATGACAATTATGATAATTTCACACAAATGTCTAATAGGATAAAGTGATGACAATTCGGACAGACATGTATGTAAACTACAACTTGACTGGTTGGCAGACGTATATAACCGTGAGGTGGTAATTCTAGTTCATAATTTAGCCAAAGAATTTTTCTATAACCTTAACCAAGTGCTTAACTGAGTGCCTCAACAAAACCTTAAAAATGTCAACCCAGCTATATGTTGATCAAATCTGAGTGGCTTCCTTGAAAACATATTTGCTGTTGCAAATTAGTAGTTTTGTACATAATCACAACTGTTTGCAGTGATAGATACAGAGATAAAAGGCATTTAGGTCTCATTTAGCCTCACTCTGGCCTGTACAGCAATTGCGAATTCAAGACACTCTTGAGTTGTCCCACCGCTGATATTCCCATTCCTTTTTTGATGCATTTCCAACTGCCCAGTAATAAGAATGCTACAGGCAAGATTTTGTCATCATAAAGACAACTACAAAGCTTAAAAAGCCTTGTTCCCACAGCTAGTAATGATACACTAGGCATCAATTACTGCATGCGCTAGTCGGGGCTGTCGATGATCTCGCATTTCTTGGTTGTTCCTCGAGGTGGAAAGAAGTTATAGATTACTTAAATCATTGAATACTGTATGTGTATCACTGCAAATATGTGAGGTCCTGTTGTGCTCGAAGCTGTGTCAGCACATAGAGGAAAAAAATACAACAGATTTTGCAGAGGAGTCAGAGAAAGTACAGAGTCTGAAATGTTGTTGTGGCTTCTGAAAGATAAAACAGACTCTTGTTGTTGACATATTAGCAGAACTGTTTCATGTAGTACATACAGTTGTGGTACAAATGAGTACAATCCAAGGCCGTCTTTTATTCTTCCATCAGAGAAACCGTTACATGGGAGTCTCGACATCCTGACAGTGTCGGAGCTGAATAGCTTCCACTGTATCTGCACTTATCGCAGTGTGTGTGAACTGAACATGGCAAATCAGTCTTCAATGGAAACTGAATGAATCTGTTTTCGCACTGGAAGATAAGCTTTATAGCATTAGATCGGAATGAAAGTTCCCATTTGGAAAAATCTCATGAACAGCTCTCCAATTGTTGGCGATTCATGGCAGAGAGTTATGATATGATATATAATGAAGAGCTGATAAGAGTTAAGCTCTCCCACTAAACTCAGCCAGCCCACACTGATATAGGACACACATAGGAAGAGGGAAACCCAGGAAATGGTGCACATACAGTAGAGAGTCACTGAATATAATGGAGTCAACACAGACAATGTAAATGCTTGGAATAAAGCATGATGTATACAAATGAAATGTGTAATTTAAAGGGACTGTATGTATGTTTTACATGCTATGTAAGTAATGTTGCTATCGTTAATCAACATGATGCCTGTCAATCGTGTTCGGTCTCTTGTGTGTCGCCTCACAGTTTTGACTGATGCGAGTACGAGCAACAGGACGCTGACTGCCCCAAATGTCACTGTTAACAAGCAATTTCTGATTCTAACGCCTAGCCCCTTTATCACAGCTGCATTTCAGACTTTCTTGTGAATTTGCATTAGCTCAAAGAGAACTTATTTGCATTATTTGAATTCATTTGCAACATACGTATCTGATATAAATTCCGTAGCTCATCTTTGCATGATGCATCATGTGCCTAAATCTGGCAACACAAGCTTTGATAAATAATTCATCAGTTAGTTCCAAAAACAGTAGCTTATACGGCGTGCTGTTTTCCACTCCATTTCTGTCCCATTAATGATTTCCATTTCTAAATCATCACCTCTTCATTTTAACTTTGAGTACAATGCAATGTTTACAGCTGATTCTTGGTTCATTTGATCTAATCCACTGATTTGGGAGCAGCTTGTGAATTGGGAGCAACAATTCATCCGAGTACTCGGCAAACAAGATGCAGAGCCATCAACGGAGTTGATAACAATGTCATTAGCTTTGTTAGATCCCAGAATACAACAACACAGTTGTCGAGACAGAGCAGTGAGTCACTTTCCGTAAACAAGAGCCGTACAGCTAAGTACATTGAACTTTATTATTCCTCAGAGGAATTAGATAATTGCAGCTGCAAAGAACATAAATGGACAAAAAAGTTGAGTGAAGATATAACATTGTCGTCATAATACTGAGTTTTCAGTGGTAGAAAGGAGTTCTTGGTGTGTCTATTCACAGAGGATAACAAATTACAGGTGCTTGACTATCTACATTTGATGCTACGTCTACCAAAACTACATTTCAGATAGTGATTGTAATTTGTCCTCAACTACTTCAATGTCATCATTAAAGTTACAGTTACTTCGAAGATTTTTCAAAACATATGATCAGTTTATGAAATACAATGTATTGTTAGAGAACTATACCGAGTCGGTCTGTGTGTTTGTGTGTTGGCTTGTGAGTACAACCGAGTTAGATAGTTAGTCATTTAGTTAGCTAGTTGGAGGAGAACACAGGTAACATTATGCAGATAATGTGTCTAGTGTTGCTTTGGTGGTCGGTCTGAATGAGAGAGCAGAGGAGGAGAGACAGGAGATCAGAGAGGGGAGAGGACGGGAGATGGGGAGCTCCTGTTGGTGGGCTCTTTCAGTGCCAGTAGCCAGCGTAACTGCGTAACTTACTGATCTCCATTTCAGCAGCAGTTTATGAAATGAACTGTTTTGTCCTTGGTTTTAACATTGTGAAACTCATCTTTACATCCACAAACAATACAACAGTGTCCCCTCTTTTGTTTTTTTCTGTCTTGTGTCCTTCAGTCTTTCACTGTCTCTACCGTTGTATCAGCCGAGCCAACCAACCTCGTGATGTCCTAGTACTTCAACATTGCGGCGCTCTTGCCGCTAATTCTTAGAAATTGTTATTCCAGGAAGCCTTTTCATTGTCAACTGCTCCATCTCTGTAAGGATCACTGCGATTGTGCTGCTTAAGAGGAAAAATGAGTGGGTAATTAATGTGTCAAGTTTTTTAAAAAAAATCAAGGAAAGCTATAATAAGATAAATCTTGGCTAGGTTAAAGATAATAGGGAAGGTTAGATGATAAAAGGGTAACACTGTGATCTTCATGGGTATTCTTGAATCCCTGGTCTCTTCGCCTACACGTTTGCTTCCTCCATGTTTTTCAGATGAAAATCCCCATGTATAATGAAGACACACATAGAGGATGGTTGTCTGCTGCCAAGACATCTCTCTAAAATGAATTAAGCTTTAGAATTATTTAAAAATGGCAATAAGCTCTGCATGGATGAAGAAAAAAATGCCCAGGGGAAGACAGAGACCTCAGTATCACCTACAAAAGAATAAACGTAGATTTAGCAAAAAAATAATAATCTTACTTTTTGCATAAACTTAGCCTGAGGCGAGCATGTGCACCAGAAGGCTGCCGTCCAGGCCCCTTTGCCGTAATAACTCTGTACTACTTTAAAGCTCTATCAGTTTGAATGTGTGTCCTTTTAAGGCATGCAGGTTCACATGAAGCAGCTGCACTTCTCTATTCTGTTGGCTACCCTATTAAATATTTGCCTTATCTGTTCTGTAAGGCTCATATCATTTCAAGTACGGCTCGTCGTGGAGAGAAATCCCATTTTAGCTGTAAAATTTTACAACTCACTTAACCACACACACGTCCTCTTCCTCGCCTTGTTCTTCCCTCTTTCTCCCCCACGTCTCTCCTCTCTTCCCACTCGTCTCTCTCCGGCTTCCTGTGCTCTCGGAAGCGGGTGATAAGTATAATCATAAGTGACTGGTTGAGCTGCTGGAGCTGCCTGAGCTACAGAGACCGATGTATTCTCATGATATCCAAGGCACAGCTGTAAATGCCAGCGCACAATCCACACGAGATGCACTCACACACACAAATATGCACACGCCCACACTCCAGGTACTTCATTTTGCATGCCAGTTGTTGTTAAAATGCCATAAACATGAGCATATTTACAACAGAAGGCAGTTAGAGATCATTTCCGCAGCACTACAGAGAGGCTGCCTCCGTCTCCAGGGAGAAGAGCTCTGCATAACTGTCTGCATATAGTCTTACTGCGGTAGTTAACGTCTTTATTTGCACACAATGAACATGCCCTCTGTGCATCTGTCTCGATGTGTGTACAAGCTCTGATCTGCGTGAGAGACCGTAGGTGTGTTTATGTAAAGCGGATGTTTACATATACAAAATAATTGCCGCTCACACAGTGTCTGGCTGCAAGCCTCCCACTATGGTATCACACGTAGTTAGCCATCAACAGCAAGGGTCAAAGAGGCAAAAGCATGACTTGTTTACAGAATGAGATGGCTGGCTTGTAGACAGTAGATTGAAATTGACTGCAGAGCTAGAAGACCATTACCACGGTAGTAACATATTTAATTTCTGTTCAGTCACTGAACAGGGAAAGTGATATTTAATTGAGTGTATGGACAATGATCAGCCAATAGGAATCATCTTTTGTTGTGCATCTTTACCAACTGATCAGCTGTACTCATAAATCCTGATAAACCGTCCATTTAGTTGCACATCTTACCAAGAGGAATACCTAATTGCCACCGCTCCTTTTTCAAACATCCTCTCCCTCCGTTTCATCCAAAGTTGTCCGATTAATAAAAAAAAAGCATACTGACTTTAATCCTCAAACATACGTAGCATAAATGCGTCTGTCTGGGGGCGTAAAGAGTCATCAAAAGGAATAAATGTTTGAAGGTTTACATCTTATTTCTTTAATTCTATTCATGAAACTGCTGCTAAAATGGGTATTTTACATCTCTATTAAAATAGGAGAACTGGTATATAGTCGTGTGATTTTACCACTAATGGTGCACGAATTCACAGAAAATCCAAACAGGCTGTTGTCATACATAGTTCGTAGCTATACCTACGAAAAGTAATACACTGTAATTTGTATATATCCCCTGAAATCAACTTGCATGTAATCCACATGCGGCAATTCTGTAGTTATTTTAACCCAAACCACGATCTTTGCCTAAACCTAACCAAGTAGTTTTGTTGTCTAAACATAACCAAGTCGATCTTTTCCGAAACCTAACCAAGTTATTTCCTGTGAAGACAGACGTATGTTTCGAAAAGACTGGAGCAGAAATTTACACGTGAGTCATGAATTGCTGGACATTCATAGGAAAACGCACAAAAAATGAGGAATAACTTTTGGTAAGATATCATACGAACTGTTGTATGAGGATACGTTGATCCAAAGCATGTCTTGGAGGAGTAGTTTTTAGTGCAGAAGTCATAGGCCGGGTTTTAAGACTCATTCCTGCAGCACTCTATACTTGTGTGATTTTTACCACCACTGTTGCACAAATCCACACAAAATCCAGAGCATGTCTTGGAGGAGTAGTGTTTAGTGTGGAAGTCCTAGGCAAAGGCATTTTTTCGCTTGTAATTACAGTCACATTAATATATTATTGACTCGTTCCTCTTTGTTATTCATCCTTCATCCACGACTGCTTGTTGTTGTTTCCGTTTCTCGTCAGCACTTTCAGTTCGACCTCCTCCAGCGCTGAAAAACATTAACAGATCTCCCCTAACTTTTCTTCTGACCCTCTCCTCCACCTGTCTTTCAAAGTTTTTGTTTGCATCCGTCTTTGATACCACGATGTGGGGAATCGCCTTCGTCAGGGTTTCTTTCTTCTTTCTCCCTCATTTAAGAAATAATTGAGTGTATGGACAATGATCAGCCAATAGGAATCATTTTTCAATGAAATGGGATTTAAATTGAATCCACAAAGAGGTGTCAGACCGGACGAGATATCGATCACAAAGGAGACACCTCCCTGTACGCCCGCAATCTTGTGCATCTGGTCAACATAGCTCTTCTCAATGGAGCTTCAAGGGAGTTCCCAGTCTATTCCTCAGCACAGAACGAGTCACCGGGGGCAAGATGGAGAGCTCTTTCCCTCAACATGGCACCTGCACTTAGTATCTGTCAGTGGCTAGGCCGCATATCCTCCGGCTCAATTAATCAGAAGCCCACCTTTGGAGAATTGCGCCCTGGCCCGCATTTAAAGGTACCTGCTGCCGTCTGTGCCAGCAGTAACCCTGGCAAGGGACAAGTAGAACAGGTTGGCCTAACTTGGCACGGGGGCAAGACGGTGTTAATAGAGACTTACGGAGATGATTTCCTTTGAGGGAGATCCAATCCGATGTCACAGCGTGGTGCTCAGGAAGTGGCCGAGCCTCCGACTGATGGAGTTTCTAATTCAATCTGTTCCAGATCAGCGGGGGGGGTCAGTGTTTGTGCCAGGGAGTAACCTTCCATTCTGTTTGCTGGTCACTGAGGAAATGTTAGGCCTATTGATTAAAGGAACCGATAGTCAATCAATACATGCATTGAGTGAGAAAACAGCAGTTAATTTCTTCCTTTTTCTCCATTAATGTTTCAGCAATGCACATCCTGTAGGACTCAGATATTTACTACCCAGTAAAATATGTACTGCTCGGCTCTGGCTGATGCAAACAGAATTTCAGTCTCATTAGAGTGAACATGTCAGAGTGATCTACTTAGATATCCTGTTATGCTACTCTGATACATTGCTGCCATCTAGTGTTTCTAATCCAGTGCACAGGTCTATGAGTAATGTTGGCTAAAACAGTGTACCAACAGCCTCAGTCTCTACTTAAGGGGAAATGTTTAAAGTCATTTTTATAAGTTTAGATTCAATAAGGACACATAACCAGCAGTTGTAGATGATAAAGGAAATCCCCATACAGCTATAATTTGAATGTAAAGTGAGTTCTTTTGTGTTTAAGATGATGAACAATCATTTCAGTATTGTTTCTGCAATTCTGCAATTCTGCAAATGTGCAATTTGTGCTTGCATTAAGCAGACTGTAAGACTTTAATCCTGAACTGGGGTATGACCAATCTTAATTAACAATATCTGTGGACTCATTGAATCTAATTTCTTTAGCCGAAGTAAAAATTAACTTTTCACCCAATCGACATCAGACAGAGAGCAGCTCCTCTCACCTTGTGGACACTTTGACTGTAGTCAGCATGTAAAGATGCTTTTATTTTCCTACTAGGGATGCACAGATCCAACTTTTTCAGTCTCAATACCGATAGCGATACCTGGGTTTTGGGTATCAGCCGATACCGAGTACCGATCCGATACCAGAGTTTAATTAATAAGCTCTATGCGTCACTGTGTGGAAGTGACTGGGATCGTTCTTTTACGTGTTAGGCAACATCAGGCCTGACCTAAACATTGTTTCCTAATAAATACATAGATATACATTTACTAATTGTGATTATTAAAATAATAAGTTGTACACCAGCAACTTGGAAAATAACATCTTTAAAATTAACATGACTTACAATTGAAGGTGTAAACCATTTTAATGCAGAAACAAATTGGTCAAAACTTAAACCGGAATTCAAATTTCAGAACATAATGTATATAGTATATAAACATAGAATTGAATTATCACCGATACCCAATACAGCTGTTTCGGTATCGGTGCATCTATAATTTCTTTGCATATCTAAAATAAAATTTACTTTTACTTTTCATCCAATCAACATCAGACAGAGAGCAGCTCCTCTGACCTTGTGGACATTGTTATTTTTGTATTTTTGTACCATGAAATTAAGTTTATTTGCTCTATAAATCTGCTTTTGTTTGTCGTATTTGCTTCCACCCCATTTTCTACCCTCATGATTACACAGACGCTCTTGGGCCTTCAGTGGCAAAGATGAATATGTTCACATTTACTCCAAAACAGAAACAAAAATGCTCTTCTTCTTCAAAGGAAACCCTTCTGCCTTGGCCAATGTGAAGCTTCACTAGCGACTAACTTAGCAGACATCATATGAGTCATTCACTTCACCATTTGACTAAATACACCGTGGTTAACTAAGAATCTACTGAATAACAACGAATGAAAGTCTAGCAACAGGATAAACTCAGCTTGTTGTTATTTATAGAAGATGTAAAATAATAATGACATCTCAAAAACAAGTAAAGCAATATTTAAGAATCTCACTCTTGTCACAGTAACAGATTATTCAACACGTTTTTACCAACTAACCAGCTGCACTTATAAATCCAAATAAACTGTCCATCTAGTTCTAGTCTTTGTGCCCAAAGGAATGCCTAATTGCCAACACTCCTTTTTCAAACAAACTCTCTCTCCGTTTCATCCAAACCTGTCCGATTAATCAAAGAGAAGCGTATTGACTTTCATCCTCAAACACACGTAACATAAATGCGTCTGTCTGGGGGCGCTAAGACTCATAAAAAGGAATGAATGTTTGAAGGTTTACGTCTTCTTTCTTCAATTCTATTCAAAAAAACTGCTGCTGAAATGGTGATTTTACATCTCTGTTAAAATAGGAGAACTTGTATACAGAGTGGTGCAGGGATGAAGTGTTTTTGTAGGCCAACCAGGGAAATTAACATCGCACTGGTTTACCAATGGGATTTTTCTAGAGCTGTCAAATGATTAAAATGATTAAAATGATTAATCGCGATTAATTGCATGACTGTCCATAGTTAGTTAATCAAGGTTTGTCGCAAATGAATCATACATTTTTAATCTGTTCAAAATGTTACTTAAAGGGAGGTTTGTCAGGTATTTAACACTCTTATCAACATGGGAGTAATGCTAGTTTTTCTTCATCAAAATTTAGCATAAGTTGGGGGCGTCATTTTTCCTAGAAGTTTGGTACCAATGGTTTCCATAGGATTTCTAGTTTCAAATGATGCCAGTATCTTCACCCTAGCTTTAAAACTGAGCCCACTACAACTTAAAAATCGTAAGTTGCGTTAAAGTAATTAGTGGCGTTAAAGGGAATTTGCGTTAACGCGTTATTATCACGTGAACTTTGACAGCCCTAGATTTTTTCCGTTGGATTTTGGATTATGGCAGTAAAATAAGCCCTTATGTGATTTTTGAAGCGTAAATTCAATCGCCCAAAGTAAAAAGCTAACTTGTCTCTATATACAAGCCAGTCGCTTGACATCACATCGCCACCACTAAGCTAAAGGCGTGATCACGTTTAGTAGTCACATTTAGCCACTTGGTAGCAACCGCGTTTTTTTTGTTGGATATTTACTGATGTATTTTATATCTTAGAGCAAAGCATTAAAATCTCCTAAGCTTGTGTTAACCACAGACCTTATTACAGGCATCTGACTAAAAACTCATTCAAAAAACCCATTGACTTTCAGATGAGGGAACCGGGAGCGCAAAAATGCTGACTCATTCGTTGACGCATGGGTTGGAAATTGGCACGAGCTACCAACCAAATGCTGGTAAAATATGGAAGTCGCTCCAAGATTTTCCTCACACCAGCCAAAAACGACACACTGGTAATCTATTGATTGGCTGGTAGATTTTGGAATCCACCAGCCAGAAAAGTTCATTTCCAACCCTGCACAAAATCCAAAGCATGTCTTGGAGGAGTAGTTTTTAGTGTGGAAGTCCTAGGCAAAGAAATTTTTTCACTTGTAATTACAGTCACATTAATATATTATTGACTCGTTCTTTGTTATTCATCCTTCATCCACATCTGCTTGTTGTTTTCGTTTCTCGTCAGCAGTTTCAGTTCGACCTCCTCCAGCGCTGAAAAACATTAACAGATCTCCCCTAACTTTTCTTCTGTCCCTCTCCTCCACCTGTCTTTCAAAGAATTTTTTTTTTGCATCCATCTTTGATACCATGATGTGTGGAATCGCCTTCATCAGGGCTTCTTTCTTCTTCATCTCTGGCCTCTCCTTCACAGATCTCCCTCATTTCCTCCCTCTCCCCGTCTATATGTCTCCTCCCTACCTCGTCTTCCAGCCTCTCCCTCCATCTCCTCCATTTGCTCAGACGCCTTCCTTAGCTCCCGTTTCAGCTTCTGTTTTATTATTCTTTTCATCCCTCTCTTCTTTCATCTGCCTCTCTAGTTCACTTGTTCGCTTGCAGAGATTTTTGAAGTCTTGAGGTCATCAAGAAACTTCTTCAGCTGTTCTCTTCTCTCCTCCAACCATTCCTCTCTCGCTCTCTCTCTTTCTTACTTCATTCAGCATGTTTCCTCAGTAGTTCCTCGGTCCTCTCTGTTGAGTTCATCCTATTTTTCCCACAGTTGGGCTTTCACACCCTAATTGTAGACTTTTTCTTCATTGAGAACTTTTTCTCTTATTTGTTCCATTTTCTTTCTTGCTGTTGGCGCCTCACTTACAGTAAAATGCAATGTCACTTTTCCCCAATTTATCCTTTCATTGGAGCTCTTGCTTTTCTACACTGGTCCTTTTCGCCCCTCTCCATAGTCAGGATTTTTTTTGCTTCAAATTCTTTTAACACGTATATCATGTAGTAGCTATATCATATATCAATAATATAATAACACACTCAATATGTAATTGTCATTTCTATACAAACAGAAGGAGCAAATGTCAACATAAGCCAGGCTGATCTCATACACCGTTCGTAGCTATACCTACGAAAAGTAATGCACTGTGATTTGTATATATTAGGGCTGTCAAAGTTTACACGATAATATTGCTTTGACGCAAATTCGTTTTAGCACAATCAATTTTCATAGGTTTTATCAGGCTTAGTTTTAAAGCTAGAGTGAATACTGGTATCATATGAAACTAGAAAACGTAAAGAATCCATGTCATTCTACCTTGTCGCAACAGAGGCTAAATGACGCCCCCAACGTACGCTAAATTTTGGCGAGGAAAACCTGGCATGACCATTTTCAAAGGGTCCCTTGACCTCTGACCTATGCTAAATGCAGTACCAATTGCAATATTAGTCATTGTTTTGTGTTGTTAATTGATTCCCAATAATAAATGTATACATACATTTGCATAAAGCGGCATATTTGCCCACTCTCATGTTGATAAAAGTATTAAATACTTGACAAATGTCCCTCTAAGGTACATTTTGAACAGATAAAAAATGTGCGATTCATTTGCAATTAATCACAATTAACTATGGACAATCATGTGGTTAATCGGGATTAAATTTCAATCAATACGTATTTAATCCACCTAAATGTGAACCAGTAAGTATAAAGAGCAACAAATGCCGCATAAGGAGGAGGTCGGTGTGGACGAGCAGATGAAAACACACCGGACTTTCATGTAACTTACCCACTTAAGTTACGCCACTTGCGTAGTTATTTTAACCCAAACCACGATCTTTTCCTAAACCTAACCAAGTTAGTTTTGTTGCCTAAACCTAACCACGTTGTTTCCTGTGAAGACAGAAGTTTATTTTGAAAAGACTGCATCCATATAACATGCAGAAATTGACATGCGTAGGAGGACACACAAAAAATTAGGAATAACTTTTTGTAAGATATGCGAACTGTTGTATCAGGATACGTTGCATAAGCACACACATTTTGTGCCATTTTGTAGTCTAAAAGAGAAAAAATGTTTTCAAAAGAAAACTATTAAAAAGTTTATAAGATTTGATTGAGCTAAATCTCAGTATCCCAGCAATCTGTATAATAAGCAGCCACACTATCTTATATAAAGTCAGATGTTCACTTCTCATCTCTGCCTCCTCTGTTTGCCTGTTTAGCCAACCGTTCAGGTTCTTGTTTAGCTCTATTTTATTTATATTTCGACTCAGTAATCTGTCGCACTAAAATCAACATTGTGGTTTTATTTCATTCAAGCAAACCAACTAGATGAATCCTGAAAGCTGAGACCCCATATACATGCTAAAGATTGTTTTCAAATGACAAAAAAATCAAAACCTTTTTACAGCTTTGAGAACTAAATCACAATTACAGCTAATGTTTTCTGCTACGGCGGATCACTGTGAGATACGATCATAATGTGCTGCAAAGATCTGCAGTTGTTGTGTGATGATCTGTAATCTGCTGCTCTCACTTGACGTTTGAAAGTTCAATCAAGGATAAAAAAACAACTCAGAGTTGTCCTTGGGACAAAATTCTGCATCAAGTATCACAAATGATTTTACTCATGAAAATGTGACTAATGCATTAATTACCAAAAGCGTTTGTGCGTGATGTGATGACACAACTCCAGTCTAAATGTCTAATGAATTTAACGTCACATAGACTCTCATATGTTCATTGATTTGAGTATCAAAATGCACCAAACGAAGACAAATCAGGAAAGGTCACAGTGTTAGTCATTAGTTGGGTTTAGTCATATTAGATTATATGGAAGAGAGAATCTGTAATACTGAAGCTCTGGTGTATTGTTCGATGTGTAAACAGGGCCACGCTCCAGCGAAATGAAAATGCACAGCATGACTTCGTTGTACACGTCAAGGTTAATAAACGTATACTGTCACCGCTGAGCACTTAGCTACGAGTGTAAATCTCACAGCAGCTTTCCTCGTCTGTTGTACACTGACGAGCTGACAGATGTGCGTGAGTGCCGCTCAGGAAATGTGCCGCTTCGCTCTGAGTCCCGTCTGGGTGTTCAGACTCTGTCTCAGAGCCCCTCCCCTCTACTACCACCTTAACATTCCCACACAGGTAAATACGACCGGCATCCTCTTTGATTGCCACGGTCGCTAGACAGAAGTGACAGGCGACGACAGCAGCACAGTGGAGGAGATTATGCACAAAGCCTCCTGTGACGAGTTCAAAGCCATCTGTTAGGGTGACAACACTTACAAAAATGTAATAATTACGACAGAGAGAGAGTGCCACAGCACTGCCAAATACCACCCTTTAACATAAAGACAGATATGCGCAGCCTTCTTTTACTCTTTCAATACAACCCAGAGCTGTTTGATTTCTCTGGTAAAACATGCAACAATAAAACATTTCCAACACAACAATTTCAGAGAAAGTTATGTGAATGGAAATATAACTGAAATAAAAAGGCATTTTTTTTTACTGTTTTTATACAACAATAAATAAGTAATTAGAAATGATTAAAAGTATAAAAAAAGTATTACCATTACAAACCTGTACAAAGAAAGTCCAATGTCCAAAACATGTTCAGTTTACTATCATGGAAGATGTAGAAAATATTTACATTTTAGTGGCTGGGACCAGTACATTTGCCATTTTAAATAAAAGAAAAATGACCTGTGATGATCAATCAATTATCCAAATTGTTGCCAATATTTGTTTTCTTATTTCACTAATTGTTTCAGGTTTTGTATGTTTAAATGTGCAACACAGTACTTTGAATACAATTATACTTTAATAATAATTAATGACTGTCTTATAAATTGTCAGAAACAATGACCATATATTAATTATATAATGATATAATATATTGGATATCAGTATTAAAGGTGCTCTATATGATATCCAGAGCATTAATATAGCAGCAGACAACTATTTGCTTTGTAAAGATATAGAGGAGTAATGTCTACCTGAGCAGAGAATGAAGTCGCTCTCCCTCTGTGTGTGTTGTAATCTGAGGTTCTCTGTACTTTGTTGACATCGCCAGGCCGGCTGCTCGTGCTTTTAGTGCATCTTAGTGCATGTAAGCGTTCATGAACTGCTCTCATACAGCGGTTACAGCTGATAACGCCGTCCCTATCTAGAGCCGGGGTTTGTCTGTTCTGGGCTACTGTAGAAAAGTGTGTATGTAGATATAAACGGCTAATTTTTAAGGTAACGAAAACACAACGATTCTTATTATCAGGTGATTATACACTAAAGAAAACATACTTATCAATGTTATATTCTACCAATAGATGCCCCAAAATGTTCCACACTGTTCCTTTAAAGCAGAAACAGGCAAACTCTTCCACTGTAATGATTGTTTTGATTTTTTAATTAGCCTAAATGAATGGTAACCTGTGCTTTTTAAAACCCTTTTAAACCAATTATAACTATTTAGACCATAAAGTTCATTGACTGTATCATAAACTTGATTCGGATTAATCCGTAGTTGTGACTCAGCCTCTCATGTGAATCATTAATTCAATTAGTTCTTTTTTACTTTTATTCATTAACACAATTTAATTTGCGTACGTACTAAAGGTTAATCATATTTGACAGATTTATAATCTCAGTTCAGTCCTCATCGCGTCTCTGTTTCTGCAGCAGCCTCCAGTAAAGACCGTCTCTCTCTTCTTAGTCTATAAAGATGACATGAGCTGGCTTTCAACAGCAACATTAAATACCATATACGTGTCAACTTAAATGAAGCTTCTAGTTATGTGGATTTTAGAAAAGCACAGCCAGCACATTAGCTTTAATAGCTGCAGTCACATGTATTTAGGAGAATGCATAATTTGCTGGGAGATCTGAGAGTCTCAGCGGCGCAGCAGCACAACAGAAGGTGGAGGCCTCTTCAAGTGTTATTTCCAGCTTGGTTTGGGACAGAAAAGGAACACAGCAGATACACAGCGATGTTATTAAACAGCTCTACTGCCTCCAGTGTTTTCATCTTCCACTATGAACTTCATTTTCTTTGATCTAAGATCATTTGATTTATCCCTTGAGCTTAATATAGCCAAAAGGATAGAGAGGAGTGTTTGGAACTGGAGGCTTGATGTTTCAGCTCAGACTGAATGGGAAAATCTGGAAGGGAAAAGTGAATAAAAAAAGGGTTTTAATTCTAATTTAACAACTTCTTTTAGTGTAATAAGGAATACCAAAGTGGACAAAAATGAGGCCAACCAATAATCCAAAAGACATGGAGCAACATTAGCCTTTATTTGGACTTTATTTTTCCTCCTGATGAATCTACTGCAAGTCCAATATTCACTCTCATTTTAGCTCTGCAGTGCTCCACCAACACCTGAGGGAAATATCTGTCCCTCCAGCTGCTAAATGATCCACTATGTTTACCAGCTAGTCGCCGACTTTGTCTGTCTGGTGTAAGTAGTGTGCAGTGTGTTTTTTAACACACCTATGCCTGCCTGCAGCTGGAAAACGGGGGTCGCTTAGAGCGGTGAAAAACACAGTCACCGATACAACAAGCTGAAAGATGCCATAAAGCTGTGTAGAGCTGAAGGGGAACTCGGAGTCAGGTGATAATTCTCTGTGGGTTCATCCCCGCGAGCGACACATGCACTCATTTGATCCATTGATAATATAAAAAGTATTGATTAGTGCAGCTTTAAGGAACTCTTCTGAAAACTGAACTCTATCAAGTGTTACTACATCTGCAGTAAATTCGTACCATTTTTAAATCCTTCTTGTACTGTGTGTTGCTTTTCAGACTTCTTTAGAAGTTTAGACACACACTGCTGCCCTCAACAAAATCCCACATTTGTAAAAGTTTAGCAGATTCAAAAGAATGTCTTTTCCCTTTCATATCCAATATAAAAACTACATATAAGCCAGATGGGATTAATTATGACCCGACCATTCATACAGAACCGCTTCAACTCAGCGGGCGTGAAATTCTTGTTTCAGAAACCCGACACATTCAATGTGATTTCGGTTTGGACTTTTGACAAGGCCACTGCAAAACTTTAAATCCTTCTTCTTCTGTCACACTCAAGTTGGTTGCATGTCTCTGATCATTTTCTCGCCATGTGACCTATTTACACCTCAACGGCAGCTGTAGAAAGATGGCTTCAAATTCTCCTTAGAGATATTTTTTTTTCTCTCTTTAGAGCAGGGTTCATCAAATAATTGCATCCAGGGTTCACAAAATGATTCCTTTAGCTGTAACCCATTTTCTTTAACTTCTTATATTCCACTGGAGAGTATTCTGGTGCTTTTTTATTCATGTTTTATACAGCGTGTAGTGGCCGTTGCCTCGATGTTGTTCTGAGCAGTGGTGGATGTACCTGAACGCCACACTTGAGTAACCAGAAAATTACTTTAGTAGAAGTTTAAGTCACCTATTAGAATATTACTTTAGTAAAAGTCTTAAAGTGTCTGATATTTACTGTACTTACGTATCAAAAGTATTTTTCGGATAAGTGGTTGGTATTTGGGGTGTCTAAAGGAAGTGTAAAGTTCCTCCCAATTCTGTAACACATAGACAAATTCATATACAGCATGTTGGTGTGTGGGTATCTGCCTACATTTTGTGATTGTATGTATGCAGTGCATGTGCAAACGGCAACCTACAGAGGTCACCATTGATATAAAAAAGATTGATAAGTTATGTGACCAGCCATAAGGCACGGAATGAAGCTATTTTGTTTGTTTTACTTAACCAAGAAGGAGTGGTTAATGGTGTTTTATAAATTTTTTCAATAAGTGGAATAGATGCAATCTTTATATAATTTCTTCTGTCAAAAGAATGTGAAAATATGGAGACAAACTGACAGATAGAGGCAGATTGTACATGTGTATGTATCGTATGTGTATGCACATACACGTAGAGATTTTTACTGCTGTTAAATAGAGGAAGTAAAAGTAGATGAATGTGTGTATTTTACATAAATAAATGGCTCTCAGGTGAAGTGTTACTCCCTCTGGTGGCCGTGTTGGAGTCCCACACAGTCAGAGGCTGATCACAGCTGATGCTTGGCCTCACATACAGTTTAGTCATGTCAACAGTAGGCTGTTTAATATAGATGGTGGTTTATTCATGTGGTTAATGCTTTATTTTGCAAGTCTTTTATTTCCTAATAATTTCTTCAAAGGTTACTGAAAAGAGACAAAGTTTTGAGACTGTTATTGTCAGTTTAGTTGAGCTTATTGATTTCTAAAGGATTTTTTTTTTTGCCCCGTTTAAGCCCAAGTAAATACTGATTTATTATCAATTAACTGCTGGAAGCCGACCTGCAGTGTACTGACCAAAAGTCTCAGGAAAGACAGCTCAGCATTTGGGATTTATCAGAAGTTTACCAAATGGCCACTCTTTATTTTCCCCATGTTTAGTGCCAAATGTGGTTTTATCCAGGAATCCAACTAAGAAATTGCCCTTTTGCGTGATTTTGTGTTAAGGTGTTCAACTTCTTAGCGGACTAATCACAGTGAACAAACCATCATGGTCGTGTTGAAAGCATTTGTAAACAAGCTAACAAGGAATCCAGCTGTTGCTAAATGTTCAAGGTCTGTTAACTTTAAGGGGCCAGAGGGGAAATTATCACCTTAGAAAAAAGATGTTGGCTCCTTGCCATGTTTGCAGACATTTGTGGCAGAAAGTCGATGCAAACAGAGTCACAGTTGCGTATCATAGTGTATAGGTTCAGTGGTGAAGACGTGAGGCTTGTCTTGTCAGTACGGAGATCTCTAAATGTATCTTTAACTACAGAAAATGAATGACAAACATATAATTATTGTTAATATCACATTAAATGTGCAGTTTACATTGATATAAACTAAAGTCTTTAAAACAATTGTTCTCAAAAAGAAAGATATTAAATAATAATTAGGTTTTGAATCTATTGCATTTGTTTTTTGTTGAGTTTTTAAATACTTGGTAAAAGGATTATGGGTGAAACTTTCACTTATCATACTGTATAAATTCAGCAACATGGTAAAAATGATGAGCATTTTGGTTAAACCAGAAAAAAATGCCCTTTTTATACTTTTTTTCTGTACCCATTAGGGTTGTGTGAAAAAATCGATACAGCATAGTATGTAGTACGAGATTTTGCATGGCAATATCAATACACTGACGTCAAGTATTGATCTTTCATTATCCGACGGCCCACTGGCGGGCCCAGTCGCTATTCTGTCTCTCAGAGGTTATAGTGGGCTCAGTTTTTAAGCTAGAGTGAAGATACTGGTAACATATGAAACTAGAAAACCTAAGGAATCCATTGGACACTGTCATGTTAGCCTGAAGGCTAAGTTACGCTAAATTTTGGCAAGGAAAAACTGTTTTGTGGTCACATCAACTTATATTTGGAAACACATCTATCTTGTTGTGGCTTGTGGCGACTACAA
Source organism: Helicolenus hilgendorfi (assembly GCA_916700815.1). Lineage (NCBI taxonomy): Eukaryota > Metazoa > Chordata > Actinopteri > Perciformes > Sebastidae > Helicolenus > Helicolenus hilgendorfi. Next base: position 26,561 of record CAKALG010045782.1, read on the forward strand.
AGTACACAACCTTGGAAGTTTGTGCAGAGGTGAATCTCAAACTGGCCTGAACGATCAACTGGGAAACCACACTAATGAGCCTTGAAGTGATTTGGTATCAAAGTCATGGGATGAGGGGAGTGTGTGTGAGAGAACAGATGTGTGTGTGTGCTTGTGCATGCATGTTTGGATGGGAGAGCATGACAGGCAGTGTGTGAATTGAACATTTCCCACCACACAGCTGGTGATGGTTGCCATGAGAACCAACAGGGGGCAGATGGCGCCTGGACGACACTCTCACACACACACACACACACACACACACACACACACACACACACACACACATACAAACATACACACACATGTTAACTGTGAGTAAGGGTTGATTTATTTCATACTAATGTTTTTCTGTGGTATTGGGTGTGTTGTGCTTTCTATTAATTAAGGAGTGGTGATGACAAACTCTGACAGGTGATGAGCTCGAACATGAGTTAACAAGAGTTTAAACTGTTGAAGGAAAGAAATCAATCTGGTGCTTCTGTTTGGCACCATCCGTGACAGGCGTGGTTCCCCAGAGCCACAGGCACAAACACACACTCCCAGACCTGACTGCCGTGAGTTCCCACAATTTAGTGTTTCAGTTGTTTATTAATATGTTTTGTCTTGAAGAGAAAATTTGTTTAAATGTCACATCTATTACTTATTTTAAAGCTATTCAAGAAGCTCTACGACATGATGTATTTTGTAGGGAAACTTCTAGTTGCAACAGTACATCTAGCTCCAAGTGTCAAGGATAAATCTGGTGATATGTTTCTAATTGATCTTACCAACATTTATTGAGCATGTAGCCAAAGCCTGCTTGTTCCTTTTGTATCATAGACCTCCATTATTGCCAAAAAACTATTAAAACACAGCAATGAGCCACTTCATTACACTTGAGGACATTTTCAACTTCATTACAATGAATAAAAATGAGTCAATCCCACGTACACTGTCCTCGTACGGTAAATACTCTACAGCAAACAAATACACTATTTACTTCTGACTGATTAATGTCTGCTTAAAAACTACATGATATTTTTTATTGATATTGAGAGTTGGTTTTGGTGTTCTCATGGAATTTGTTGACGATTAGAAAAATATAAAATATCACAAGTCTCAAAAATATTTTAGGCCATTAAGTGGAAGTTTCAAATTATTTATTGTAAAATGAACAACAATTGCAGAGAAACAGTTGTTGGCAATGAAATTCTTGGATCACAGGCTAATATTAGTGAGTGTGCTGTAGAGAGAGAGAGAGAGAGAGAGAGACAGCGTTTGTGTGGCAATGAGTATGAAGCTATAATGTTATAGCTCTGTGAACATAGGAGCACAGTGTGTGTACAGTTTAGGCTGTTTGTCAGTGAATAAATGCTACAACTCCTCAAGACACAAGCTAAGCTCATGTTTCTTGTTTGGCACCTGCTAATTAAAGTGGAGGCAGTTAGCCACGAAGATAGCAACAACTTCGGCCCAGGCTCAATTAAGGTGGACTGACCCAAAAAAAAGGCACCTGGCTGCCAGGTCGAACAACTTCCGAATGAAAGACCATTGCATTAGCCTTTATTTATCCATGGAGGGGTTATAATAAATACTTTTTAGCACCATTTTGCATTGTGTGTCCATCATAAACAGGGCTGTGGTTGAGAGAGAAGAAAGCATTTCATGCTTCTCTTGGGGTTTTCTTTTACAGATTTACCTCATCAGTCTGGTCAGGTCTACCGCAGTCTGTCTTCTTAACCTCAAATCTTTCAAACACTTACCGTCTGTGCGTCTTTGTTTATCTCCGCGCAGTACAAATCTCAGGCTTCATTTTGAAATGACTCCTAGTAGAAAAATATGCATATTGGTAACTCTAAACCGCCGCCTATAAGACCATTGCATAATTGTGTGTCTGTGCTTTTGATGATGGAGAGAGTAGAGAGCCACAGCTGAGCCTCGGGGCTTTGGCTCCAGAAGTGTGACAATTGATTTGGCCAAATGTACTAGGTCAGACTGTGGAATAGCAGAAACACAGAGAGGAAGACAAACAGCAAGAAGGAGAGACAGAAACAAGAGAGGCACGCAAGTAGAGGAACAGAGACACGACGGACACGAAAGGTGTTTTTATGGGGTCACGTGTAGATTGAAAAGGGGGTGACAAAAGATAGAATACGTGAGAATAATGAGAATACAGTCACGTGTACTACCTTTATTCTTTTTTCTTCTTCTTTTT
>CAKALG010045782.1:28816-45457 GCA_916700815.1 Helicolenus hilgendorfi
TATTCAAGAAGCTCTACGACATGATGTATTTTGTAGGGAAACTTCTAGTTGCAACAGTACATCTAGCTCCAAGTGTCAAGGATAAATCTGGTGATATGTTTCTAATTAATCTTACCAACATTTATTGAGCATGTAGCCAAAGCCTGCTTGTTCCTTTTGTATCATAGACCTCCATTATTGCCAAAAAACTATTAAAACACAGCAATGAGCCACTTCATTACACTTGAGGACATTTTCAACTTCATTACAACGAATTAAAATGAGTCAATCCCACGTACACTGTCCTCTTATACAAATACACTATTTACTTCTGACTGATTAATGTCTGCTAAAAACAGCCAGTTAAGGTGGACTGACCCAAAAAAAAGGCACCTGGCTGCCAGGTCGAACAACTTCTGAATGAAAGACCATTGCATTAGCCTTTTATTTATCCATGGAGGGGTTATAATAAATACTTTTTAGCACCATTTGGCATTGTGTGTCCATCATAAACAGGGCCGTTGTTGAGAGAGAAGACAGCATTTCATGCTTCCCTTGGAGTTTTCTTTTACAGATTTACCTCATCAGTCTGGTCAGGTCTACCGCAGTCTGTCTTCTTAACCTCAAATCTTTCAAACACTTACCGTCTGTGCGTCTTTGTTTATCTCCGCGCAGTACAAATCTCAGGCTTCATTTTGAAATGACTCCTAGTAGAAAAATATGCATATTGGTAACTCTAAACCGCCGCCTATAAGACCATTGCATAATTGTGTGTCTGTGCTTTTGATGATGGAGAGAGTAGAGAGCCACAGCTGAGGCTCGGGGCTTTGGCTCCAGAAGTGTGACAATTGATTTGGCCAAATGTACTAGGTCAGACTGTGGAATAGCAGAAACACAGAGAGGAAGACAAACAGCAAGAAGGAGAGACAGAAACAAGAGAGGCACGCAAGTAGAGGAACAGAGACACGACGGACACGAAAGGTGTTTTTATGGGGTCACGTGTAGATTGAAAAGGGGGTGACAAAAGATAGAATACGTGAGAATAATGAGAATACAGTCACGTGTACTACCTTTATTCTTTTTTCTTCTTCTTTTTACTTGCTGGGGGGAAGTTTCTGCAGTCTTTTCACCCGCTCGCTTTGTGCCACGAAGCAAAAAATACAACTTTTTTTCCTAATCCCTGTTAGTCTCTCTCTTCTCAGGAAAATAAATTGCAACCAGAGGACTCAAAATCACTTCCTTTTCCTCCCTACCACCTCCAACGATACTGTTATGTGCAGTAGTTGACCTTTTACCTCCCTGAGAGAGTGCATACAAAAACAGGCTGTGTCTGAAATCACTCACTACTCACTATATAGTGGATTATATACCGTGAGATCGTCATTTTGTAGTGCTGTCCGAATGTATAGAGAGTATCCCACAATGCATCGTGAAAAATAGTGGACAACAATGGTCACTAACCAAGCACTATATACCATCATGCATTGTGCTGAAGGAAAAAATGGCAGACAGGCGAGAGGAAAGAAAGAGAGCAGCGTGATTGAAACAAATCAATGAATTTTGTCGCGAAAATAATATCTTTGATGTAAGCAGAGCAACATCGCAACACAAATAGCCACAAAGTACTTTGTATTTATTAATTTGGGAAAATACGCTGATTGCCCTCAACATTCACAACCGCAGCGCATAACGTTTTACGGTAACTTAACTTTCACAATAAAATCCCTACACATATACGCTGCATCACTGCACTGTGAAGGTGCAACAGTTTAGGGAATAGTGTGTGGATGCACATGCTGTATATATGCACAGTACTGTAGATATGAAGTTGAGAAATACTTTAGATTAACATACAGTATAAGCCACGTTTGATGCAGTGCCGTTAATGATGATTTAGTCAAAGTTCTTATTTTGTCTACTGTGTTTAAATGTACAGTTTTCTTATTTTACCATTTTGACTAAAATCACTTAACGTGGATTTAGATGTGTTCCCATCGTGACACCTGTGTGTGTGTGTGTGCCTGTGTGTGACGATGCATAGAGGACGAGGACTGATGGAGAGGCAGAGTTTGTAATTTCAGGCTTTGACGAGTGTGAAGCTCGTCTCAGCGTGGGTTGTGTTATCATGCGTGTGTGAAGTTGGAGTGATGGGGTGTGAGCGTTTACATGTCTTCTTTTAATCACAAACATGAACATGTACACACACTTACACATACAGAGTACATATGTATAGAATAACCACCTTCACTTCTACACATTATTCACCCTCTCACACTTGCAAAGAAAGACTTTCTGTGTAGCACACACACACACACACACACACCCTCACAGTGGGCCGCCATCTGTTCACACCAGTCAAGCTGTCTTGGCGGCCCCTCAGGCCTGGGACACAATCAATGACTCTCCCTCTTTCTCTCTCACACACTCACACCAACCATGTCCAGGCCAACAGACTGAGAGGTCGTAATCACTGGCACTAAACTAATAAAGTCACTGCTCTGCTGCTCTCCACAAAAGTGGAAAATTCCCTCAGCATCTTTCAACAATGTGTGCATGAAGAAAAACAGTGTGTAACATAATATTTAGTATTATTAATAGTCACAAGATACAATTAAGTGTTATTTTGAAAGCATCTGCCCTCCAAAGTTTTATGTTTTTGAGTTTTCCATATTTTGTGGCATTTGTAACCTGACCCATCAGATGGTTTATTATACAGAACCACCTGAAAAGCCGTCATTGGAAACTGTTTGGAAAAGGGCAGGCACTTTCAAAAAATACTTGGCAGGTGATTGGATGAACCATCTGTCAATCAAACTCTTGCCAAAGCCAGTCGGAAGAAGAGCAAAACATCTTTTACGTCGTGAAGAGCCTTCAGTGCCGTTCTTTGCTCTTCTATCAATAAAGAAACACTCTCCAGTTCTGATATAACTGATGCTATTGCAGCTACGCTAACCTCTTAAGGAGCCGCCATTGTTGTTTAGAACTGTCACAGCTCACAGCCGCTTCCACAAGCTTTTCAGTGGGAAGCATCCTGGAGTAGGGAGACAATCCCAAACAAAGCAAAGCTGTCTCTAACGGAGGGGGGGACGCAGAGACACAGACACACAGACACAGAGCTACCAGTCAGAGGAAAGACGCCACACTGCAGTCTAAATAACTAAAGCACACTGATGAGGTCTCGCCTCCTCCGTGTCTGGTAGTACGATATGTGCAAGTGACGTGAGCCTCCTCCCTTTCAGCCAATCAAATGCTAGCATGCTAGGTCGTCTTGGAGAAGCAGCTTCTGGGAGGGTTCATCGGAATAATCTAATATGACTTCACTCCAAAGATATTGCGAACAAGTTCTACTGTCCATATGCAAATCTACGCCATTGTTGGTTTCCTTTGAACTGAAACATTTTTGTGGGTGTGTTGCACCATCACCTCACAGCTTTGCATGTTATTTGCATTTTTCCTGGGTGGTTTTACCCCAGCGGTTCCAGTTTCCAAGGTCATGCAGGTCAGGTGAAATTGGAACTCTTAATTGTGTGAAAATGAATGAGGCCTGCATGTGTTAGCCTGCTAGACCACTGTGGCAAATCAGACAAAATTGAGACAATTGGAACTACGATTCCCACAATGCTTTGGGAGATGTAAACAGGAAGGATAATGTTGCCATGGAGTCAGTTAGTTATATCAACTTTGGCCCATTTTTTAGCCTATATTTGTTTATATCATGGCTAATTGGTGCTTTATAAATTATGCAGCATTAGCTATTAGCAGTTGCTGTTTGCAGTATACTCATGGATGTTTAGACAGGAATCAGTGGATTACTTTGACACTGAAGAAAACTTAAAAATGTGATTCTCAGGCAAGCTCTGGAGTTATAAGGAGCATATTTTTTCTATTATTTCTAAACGGATTTATGGATGTTTATTCACGATGGACGGAGGTTAGGATTTCCTCGGTGTAGCGTAGCCCCACGTCACCCCGCACAGGATAAGCAGGTTAAAAAATGAGTGGATGGATTTAACGTCCTGTCATAAAAGGAATATAACTGTTTGCCCTCCTGTGTGATGTCTCTTTGTGTTATGTTATGCTGTGTTACTTTATGTTTTTCCCACAGGCTTTGCCATCTAAAAGCTTTTACTAGGTTTGCTCTCAAGGAAGTTATCCTCCTGTTCTTTCCCTTGGGCATCAACATAAGACAACTCCCTCATGATACCACATTTATTTATTGTTCATCCATTATTAACATTAGATTTATTATACTGAAACCGTATGAGACACTTCCCTGTTCCCAGGAACATTCTTTACGGTTGGCTTGTTCTCAGTGATTTCAGGTTACCCCGCCTCGGGCATTTAAATATTGTTCTCAAAACAATAGAATTGTAAAGATTTAAACAAGGATTGTTTGAAGAACTAGGTTACTCTATTTAACGTCTTCTGTTTGTCCTTTACAATGACCATAGTTCTTGGCAACGCCCAACTCTGTTTACAAGAGAAAACTTGTGACCTTTATTTACTTCTATGGGAAATATTACCTAGAGCAATGATAGAACACACAAACATGCCAACTCTTGTGATATTTAACTATGGCGTCTTGTAATTGCCATGAACGATTACATCTAATTTTGATAATAGAGATGAGTAAGTCAGCTAATTATTGGCAGTAATCCAACAAAACGCTGTGGTGGCGAGGTAATAGATCATGAAGTAAACTCCATTTTGTTTTTTGTGACATGAACATAATGCAGACAGAAAAAGGGGCTGGGCGTCATTCATCATTTACCGAACAAGTTGCTGTCAGATTAAAGCAGAGATGAAGGCTTTGACAGCTTCACATGCAGAGTCAACTCTGATGAAGAGAGAATGAGCGCAAAGAGACGATAGATAGCGGAGAAGTGTGTGTGTGTGTGAAATCAAAGAGTGGTTTTGATGTTATTGTCATATAGAAGAGAGTCCCACGCTCTGTATGACACTCTGCATGAACCCAGGGCTTAACACACACACACACACACTCATGCCCTCTTACAGGCAACGTAATGCACACACAAGCTGAAACACACACTTTAGTGCCAGCAACACACTGAGCTTCAATGGCTAACAGGGTGTTTTGAAGTGTGTATTTTTGTATTCATGGTAACTCCTGTTGACGGTGACAAAAGGCTACAGAGTCGTGACACAAGTGATTGATTAGCTGGGCGGATTCCCACACATCAAAAAACCACCGCTGTTAAACGGGATTTAATGTTGTAGCTGTTGATTTTATCTTTATTATAATTATATTTGCTCCCTCATAAATGTGTTTTGAATTAACAGCGTTGTTATCTGTGTGTGTAAGATTAGGAGTCAGAGGAGAGAAGGAGATGAAATGTCTGACCAGAATAATGTTTGTTCTGCGTAAAGCCACAGGAATTCCTGTACAAATGCCAGATACAGCTGCAAACAAGCAGTCACCTGTGTACAAAGTGCATGTTGACTTTGGGTTCTCAGTGGGAAAATGTAGATACAATTTGGTTGCTGTTTAGTGAATGACAATTTTTTTTAATGCCTCTACGCCGGCGACTGCTGTGGCCAGAGGTATAGATGTTCCAATACCATTTTGTCCTTCCCAATACCGATTCCAATACCTGAACTTGCGGTATTGGCCGATACCGAGCACCGATCCGATACCGGCATGATAAAAAATATATAGCGATTACCATCTCTGTTGTATGGCCTTGCTCAGGTTAAACCCTGAATGTTTTACTTCTTTTTAAATGGTTCATATTTTGTTACACTTTATTTAGCTCTTTTTTTAATGTTAGCTGATGCATCTTGTTTTTTGCACTATCCCCTTTGCTGCTGTACACTGCAAATTTCCCCACTAATAAAAATAAATCTTATCTTATCTTATCTTATCTTAAAACATGAACAAATATACACAGAGATTGAATGCAATAGAAATTTCTTTTATTATTCTGTTTTACTAGTTTAGTCAGTCAGAGCTAGGAAGATGTCAGCCAATTGGCAATATTTCACAGTGAAAGTTGAACTTTTTTTATTTCGGGGCGCAGCCATTGCACCCTGAAAAACAGGCGCTTGGGAATGCTAGCGCATCGCTACGGCGTTGCTCCGGCTTTTGAGCATGCATTTGAGTGCGCAAAAATTGCTGCATGTCTACAGCCCCTTAAATGCCATAGGCTTAACGTAACAGTGGTGACTAGAGTGAGAAGGAAAACACAAAGACAGGAAGAACCACAGACTGAAGGAGACGAGAATAACCTTGTACTACGGGAGAAAAAAAAGGCCTGACCATGAAGGAGGATTTAATGGAGGTCGAATACCCAATAAAGCGGAAATAATGAGTCTCATTTAATCGCTGACTTGATGTTCTCATGATATGTACAGAGGTGAAATATGTAGATAGTATATATTTAAAGCCTTAATCTGTGAGTGCTATAGTGTCCCATCAAACTAGCTGTCACAGGATGATTGATTTTACATGGTGGATTCTGTCTGTGAGTCTAAACCAGTGGTAGCGTCCAGTGGTGCTGCACACCAACCATTGAATGGAGCTTTAATAGAAAACACTGATCTACATTACATTGTTCTGAATGACATTTTTTTTTTACAAAAATTGGGAGTTAATAGAGATTATAATTGTATTATGAGAGTCCACAAACCAATGAGGTGACGTCAAGGTGACTACATCCTGATATACAGTCAATTTCAAAACAACTTAAGCCGGACCATATGATCGAAGATCTGCATCACAATAAACTGTTACGTTTAACAATGAGCATATTTAAGTAGTTTTTTGACACATTTCTTTCTTTGTACTAGATTACTTTTACATGTTTGTCGACATTAATAAAGAATGACCAGTAAAATTCTGGAATTCTGGACCTGACGTTGGGTTGATTCTTTGGTTGTTAACCTAGCTAGATGCCATTGGTTGTTGGGCTTATTCTCAGTTTTATTATAGTTTGCCCTGACTGTTTATGAAGTGAAAATTGAAAATGAAAATAAATTAAGTTAGGGAGGAGGTTCATCAATAAATCTGGTTCATTTTCCAGCCCTATACTCCGTAGCCTCTCATTCACAGAGGGAGTCGTTTCAGGCATAAAAAGCTGTGAAAAAAAAGCAGACTCATTATAGGAGAAAATTTTCTTCGTTCAAATTCATAACCAAGTTTCATAAACACAAAATGCAATTTCAGCAGTTTTTGGCCTATTTTCCCATAAAGGTTATGCATCACGTGTTGAAATGAAACCCTGCATGTGTCGGAAGGTTCCAGTTATGACTGTGACAAAATCCTTCATGCAGTGTTTGAAACAGTTTTCCTCCTTCATGGATCCTCTAATTCAATGTCTCCCTCCCTTTTTCTCACACCCTCCCTCCATCTCCATTGTAATGCACATAATAGCGATTCCTATCATCTAAATCCTCTCTGCCCTTTATGTCATTCTCCCTCTGTCTCTGTCTCTCTTGTGCCAGTGATGGCTTTTCCTCCTCTCATCTTCCCCGCTGTCTTTTCGTCCCTCCATCACATATCTCATCCTCTGTCTCTATTTCTGTACCACCGTCTTCCTGCTCGTTCTATTTCAATTCAGTTTCTCTCCATCTTCTCTCTCTGTCTCTCTTTGTGTTTCGTTATAATCCTCTTTCTGTGGTGGTTTTAATCTCCACTTTTTAAGAGGCAAGTGGCCGTAGGCCTTTAGATGGCCCTCGGATAACTCTTTCTTCATGGAAGCTTGTGTTGGTGTGTCTGAGTGTGATATCCTGCTTAAAGAGATGCTCACGTTTTATAACTCCTTTGCCACCATGTCACAGTTTTGCTTCCGATAATAAATCCAAAATACAACCTGTCGATTGACTTGTCACTGTCAAGGTCAGAGCCACATCTCTTGTCATCATCCCTCCATTTCCCCTCCATTTTCACATTTCATTTTCACATTCAACTTATTGGCAATCTCAGTGCCCTGTTGGATCTAAGAGACGTTTTTAGTACACGTTTCAAGACCACAAAACAGTACATTTCTGATTCATTGCTTAATCTGCAATAACAGCCTTCCAAAAAGCTCTATTTCCTGAAATGGTCACAACACTTGTAATGCCATTTTCTTAATTTACGAGTTACATGTTGTGTGTCAAAGCAACTTCAATGGTGTGAGCTGAAATTATTTCTTATTTCAACTAGTTGTTTCAACTGGTTGTCAGTTGAAGACGGACATCTTTCAGCATATTCCGCTTTGTGAGTTTTAACATTTAGATTAATTGTCATAGAAGTAGAAGTCGTTCTTTGTCAGTGTTTTTGTTTGTTTTATGAGCATCTGCTCTTGACAAGGCTGAACCCTCACTCCTGTCCTCTTTCTGGACCTCATTACTCCCTCTGTCTACACACACCATCACACATCAGAGTCCAGGCTGGGTTTCTGGACTTCATTAGTTTTCCAATTAGCTGCTGTCATCTGTCGACCTTGGTTACTCGGGGCAACCATGACACCACAGCCAATTCTCTGCCCTGATTTGTCTCACTGGGAACAGATGGACTTCCTGTTTTCTTTCGAGGGGAAAGTCAAGATGATTTTAGAACGAAGTTAGAAAACATGACAATAGAAGACATTTAGATGACACTTAGAAGAAAAAAGACATTTTCCAATATATCCAAATGAGAATAGCGCTGTTCTTAAAACGACTCAGGAACGTTTGTCTCATGGGTTGCGTCTATGAAATGAACAGTGTGTAACATTTACGGGGGATCTATTCGTAGAAATGGAATATATTGATCATAACTATGTTTTCATTAGTGTAAAATCACCTGAAACTAAGAATCGTTGTGTTTTCGTTTGCTTAGAATGAGCTGTTTATATCTACATAGGGAGCGGGTCCTCTCTTCACGGAGTCCGCAATGTTGCTCTGCCATGTTTCTACAGTAGCCCAGAGCAAACAAACCAAACACTGGCTCCCGAGAGAGTCTTTCACGAACTGAAATTTGGGAACCACAGTTTACTTGAGGTCAGTGAGATAATCGAGACCTTGACGTTGAGCTGCGGCTTCTAGCCCTTTCAATCATCACAATGCAGTTTAAAAGGTTGTTTATAAGAAACGTGGTTGTCAAGGGTGTGTTTGATGTTCTTATTCACACACCTGAGTGATTATGTGGACGTGAAAGGTCTTGTGGTTCAATGATTACTTGTTGGAAAAAGATTTTAGTTTATGCCATCAGGTTTAAACCTGGATTTTTAGGCGTGGCAAACGGTCACTAACACGCAGACACAAACACACATCAGCCATCAAAGTACTATATACACATAGTAAATAAATAGTCTAATCTATACAAACAAGTCATGTATCAGTATTTTAATGTAGCTGTGTTGCGATATCAGTGTTATTTAATTTGTATATAAAGTAATATATTACTTTATGTAATGATGTTGTTTATTGCTCAGATGTTGGTCTTAGTAATTCACAATGGTGAGAGGAGATGAAAATAGATTGATGCTACAGTACAGGTAGAGGTTAAAAAAAAATGAATGACAAAATGAATGCTGATTTGAAAGAACATCGCCACAGGCATACTCAGCTTTACCCTAAATGTCCTTCTGTCTTGACATGTTTCTGTCAGTCCGGACATGCAGCTGTCGTCTTTGTGTTTTTAAAGCAGTTTGTGAAAATCATTCAGCTTCTTTAAGAGCATATCAGGTATCAAAGAGAGCCTCAGGGGGGTTGTATGTGGGAAACTGAACAGCCATTTTGTTTTTCCTCTTTTATCAGTCTTAGTGATCTGTTTCATGCACAAAGTCACACACCCACTTGCGTACTGGAAGCGTGCTTACACAAAAACACAAGTGTGAATCTGCTCGCACGCACCGGTATACAAACACAGATCTAAACAGGAAAGTGTGGCGGGACTGTGTAGACAGATTCATATGGTACAAATGCTAAATACCAAAAGCTAAAAGATTCTGAAGAGGTTTTCATTAGGTCATTGGGCTTTCTCAGTGTCAGGAAACAACTAATTTCTTTAACACATAAACACAATTGACGCAATCAATCTTGTAGGTTGTAGCAAGCTCAATCCATTGATACCAACCATGTCATACTAGCTTGTCGCGAAGGAGGCTAAATAACGCTCCAAAGTTACGCTAAATTTTGTCGAGGAAAAACTGTCATGGACATTTTCAAAGGGGACTCTTGACGTCTCTTATGTGTTGTTAATTGATCTCCAATGATAAATATATACCTACATTTGCATAAAGTAAACATATTTGACCACTCCCATGTTGATAAGAGTATTAAATAATTGACAAATCTCCCTTTAAGGTACATTTTGAACAGATACAAAATGTGCGATTAATTTTGCGATTAACCGCAGTTAAATATTTGAATGGATTGACAGCCCTAGTTGTTATGTTACGTTGTATTTGTGGAGTTTCCTGTGCATTTGGACCACAAACCACACGTTTCGTCATTTGATCTTTGACAAAAGGGAATCCCAGAGCTTGTAATAACATCAAATAGGGAACACTGGTGCTTTGTCATGCACACATAGCTGAGTAGTGCACTTCTTGCTTGCATTAGACCTACAGTAAATGTGCAGAGTATTCTTTTCTCCATATTTAAATAGTTTTAAAATGTCATTCTTTTCTATTTTCTTTCTGTATCAGTTACACAATAATTGGAGGGAATGTGGACAGGAGACGATCTTAGGAGCGATAACAGCATGAAGTTAACAGCATGAAGTAAAATGACAGCTCTCTCTCTTTCTCTCTCTCTCTCTCTCTCTCTCTCTCTCTCTCTCTCTCTCTCTCTCTCTCCCTCTCTCTCTCTCTTTCCCTCCACCCCAAGGCCCTGCCATCTGGCCCTGACACCACTCTGCCAGTCACACACACATAGATAACGTATGAATGCCCATTCTTTTATTTATGTGTCCATATTATGTTTCATATAAATAAGAAAGAAAGGTGCCTTTAACTTCATGTTGCCTCGGGTTGGATTCACTACCAAGAAGCAGTTTAGGTTTTCCTTTTGTACAAAACCAAATAGTATTAAAGGTTCTTTGACTCCGGTTTTCTTATCAGATCCGGCATCGAGTGCTGATTTTATTTCTTCCCTGTTCCCTCACAGTTTAGTCTAGTCCTTCCTCTCTTTTTTGCCGTCGGCTCTGTCTTTAATCACAGAAGCATGTGTGTGTATCACGTTACCGTTTCTCTATCAGCACAAAACAGACCTAATTACGGTGCTGCAGCCCAGACAAGAGCCATTGTATTCTGTGTGTGCGCTTGAGCATGGATCTGAATTGTGAAACTGAGAGTACATTATTTTTAATGTGTGCCAGTGGCCCCCAAAGCACAGAACCACCGCTCTGTTCCCGTCAGTGATGGAGGGCCATTGTGTGTGTGTGTGTGTGTGTTACTGCCTGGTTGGCGGAAATCCCAGTGGAAAGGTTGGATAATAGTTATGACCTTCTCACCAGACTACAATTAAATAGCTTTGAATGTATTTCACAAAAACAAAACACAATGTTGGTATTGTTGGGGGTAACACAGGTGATGTCGTCTCACCGGCCTCATTTATAGCCTTAATCATGAACTTGTACACTTCGTAAGCCGCGTTTACACCAAACACTCTCGGTATAGTACCCCTTTATAACAAGTAGTGTGACATCATATCTAACACAAACACTTTAGCTAAAACAAAACTCAGGCCTTCCGTCCGCCTCCACCATCGACTCAAGCAAAGCCGTGGCCGAGTCTTTCAATGCTCGCCGGCCTGTGGCCATAGATGGCGTCATTCATGTCGAGGCATCTCCAGCTTTTCCTATTTACACCACTCTGGCTGTCCTTGATCCTCCTGTAGTCTCTCCTGAGCTGTGTACTTTTTGTCCTACATTGCTCGGACGTGCGATGGAAGCCGTGGACAGCCGTGTGCTGAGAAACAAGCTGAAAAACCCTTTCCATTCCTAACTGCTCCATCCAGCTCTCGCTTCATTTCCTCTTCAACAATGATGCAGAGGAATGTCTGCACTTTGTTGATCGTCCATGGAATCGTGTGGCGATAGTATAGCAACTGTGCAAGATGCAGTCATGAAACTTTACAGGTGTGTAGTTGAGATTATAATGAAGGCCGGGTTCGAAGATGGTTGTGGTTCAAGCAAGGGCACCAGAAGTAGAAGCGTAAGTTGAGAAGGGGCCATTGGCCATTTTACGAAATCCATTATAGAAAGTTTAAGGATTTGAAGAGCAAAAATAGTTCCAGAAAGACTGTAATTTTCTTTTCACCAAATGGTTTTCTTTGACACCACACGGAGGTTAGTCTTGTATCATTAGCTCAGCAGGGGAGAGGGTTTAATGTCACATCACTGTCAAACAACCACCTTTGAAGTTAGATGATGAGTTACGTAACTTTTGCTCCGGCTCTTCTAAGTGTTTTTATTCCATTAACAGTCAGGCTGTTGTCACTATGTGGAGGGGGATTTGTAGCCAAATGATGACACAAATCCCCAAATTTATCTGCACTGATTTTACACAGTATTAATACATGTTTATGTAAAAAAATACATCTTTTGTCTCGTGTGTGTTTTCGCATCTTGTCGAGAGTGACACCAAATCCAGCAGGGTTTGTACATGCAAATGAGGAAGCTGGGAAAACATGCAGAAGTGTTACTGAGCTCCTGTTTGGCCTTCTGCAGGTTGTGTTCATTCGCTTTGGGAAAAGGTCAGGTTTGAATTTCTTCCCCAGTAGAGGAAAAAGAAAGAGGAGAAGGTTTTTATAACTACTACAGGACTACCTTTGAAGTTCGCTGATGGCTTACAGAGCTGCTGTGGAGTCCCCACTGAGAGCTCTCCATTTATTCCACTCATAAGCTGACGAATCCACCTCCAGCGCTTCATTTGCAATATTTGTTCTAGGTTAGTTTGCATGTGTTGTCTATTTACATGTCTTCCCTCTGGACGTCCTGTCAGTTGGACATTTTTACCACACAATGTGTCTCCTAAGAGGAAACTAAAAGGCTGGAATTCAAAATGTCAGCGTATCCCTGTAATTTTCACCCAACCACCCACTGGGAAAAACACAGATCGTTTATATAAACATGCCACCGCCTTCAATAAAGGATGATGAATTTCAGATCTGACCCCGAACCTCGCCTCCTCCTTCCTCCTCTTGCTTATCAGAGCTGCTTTCATTCATTTCACAACAGTTTGGGGTTGTTTTCCAGATGCTGTGACAGCTTGAAGGCTGTTGATAAACTCTTATTTACCAGGAGGAATAGCTCATGATGGCTGATTACCGGTACGATGATTGAGTAGACTTCAGACAAACATCCTCAGAGTGAAAAAAAACCACATTTAATCTAACAGGAATCCTCTTATCTGGAAAAAAAAATGATGATTTCCACCTTTTTCTCTGAAGTTTGAACTGCAGCTTCCTTTCATCATAGAGTGCATTACACTCTGTCTAGCTGTCACTATTTGGCCCTTTTTCACAGCCACTTAGCCATACAAAAAATCTCTTAAGATCTCGTCATGACACCCGAGCCAGTCCTAATCTCTGATGAAAACTGTGGGATGTGGTTGAAAGCTACAACAAGTAATGTTATATTAAGTGGACCTTGAGTTTCGATTTTTTTTTGGCACACATACCAAACCCAAGGTCAAGAATGAACTTTTATATGCTCAAAAACTTGCTTTCCAGTTCGCACACATGTATGTTTAAGCAATAAGCCTCAAGAGGCCGTGATTTACAGTGATTTTACAACCGCTAAAGTGCGTTGCAAAACTCCCCTACATTTACCTGGCAAAGTTTCATAAAATAAACACACAGCAACAAAAAAAATGCAATAACTTATTGATAACAAATTCATATTCCCGCCAAGCAATGTAGTTCTTCAGCAACATTTAGCAGAATGGGCTCCAGCAACACACAGACACAGTGGAAAGCATGCTTAAAGTTCAGGGTGATTATTAACATTTATCTGGATAGTGCAATTAACATGCAATTGTTGAAGTAGTGTTCAGTCATTTTAGCACTCTTCTTTGGGGTGTTTTAATCACCCCCATATGATCTCGTATACCTGACGTATACCCTGGCTGCTCAAACATAAATCCCTGTAGGCTTTCTTTGTTTGTGTGAAACCAGAAGTCAACATTGATTTATTTGTTACGTAACTTCCGTACTTAAGTAACGCCACTTCCGGTGTTATTTAAACCCAAACCACAAATCACGGCCTTTTACTAAACCTAACTAAGTAGTTTTTGTCACATAACTTTTGTATTTAAGTTATGCCACTCCAAGTGTCCAGTGTGGACTAACTTAACTACGATCTTTTCCTAAACCTAAACTAACTACTTTTCTTGCCTAAACTTAACAAAGTTGTTTCCTGTGAAGACAGAAGTTTATTTCGAAAAAAGACTGTAGCGGAAATTGATGCTGGACGTTCGTAGGAAAATGCACAAAAAATGAGGAATACGTTTTCGTAAGATATCACACGAACCGCGATACTGTGATGTGGTCATAGTTATGTGTTTGTAGAGTAATTTACAACGAAGTGAACGCGGCTCAGCCAATCATAATCGGAGCTATCTGTTTTTATAATTAAAAGGCTACAAGCACAATATCAACATTTTCAGAGGAAGAAGGGGTTAGGGTTAATACTTCAGCTCAGGTCCAGGATGGCAGAGTTTAAACCGAAGATACTACACCTACAGTAAATTGGCAACAAAGATTATTCATTCATGCTCTCGTCTGTCTTCACTGGAATTTGTATTCTCACTTGTTTTCTGTGTGTTTAGGTTTGTTACCTGTATTTATGGCAAACCTGTTTTTCTAAAATATATCTATCTTGACGTGAGTCTAGTGATAGTTTGCTCGCACGATATGTTGCATAACTACAGTTTCACCATCTCTCGCTTGTCTTTGTTTTTGTTCCCACTCATTTCCCTACATCTGTATCTATTTGTCCCAATATGTTTTCTTTCTGGCTGTTGATTTGCCCGTCTCTCAGTCAGTTTTTATTGCATATATACCACACTGAAATGATAAATTGTTTGATTTGTCAACTCTAGAAGAATATAGTCTTCGTGATTTGTGGCCATCTGCCTGCAATAGTTGCATACTGTACAAACAGATCTCTTAGATGATACAAAAACGTAACTTTTTTGTGTGTTTTTCCAACAGCAGGCATATTATTTGGCTCTCAGACCATCAGGCTTTTAAATTTCCAGCTGGTAGAAAACCATGTTTCCGACCATTTGTTTTCAGTTAAAAACACACTGAACAGAGGACGCCTCCAACGATCATCTGCACCCATCCAGACACCACATGTTTCCCACAGTTTACAACCGACAGTAAGGAGGTTTTAAACTGGAACAACCTGCCTGAGCATCTTTGGTAGACTCTTAAAACTCAACTTTTATAGACTTGTTTTTATGTAATTACTTCTTAATTGCCTTTGGCCTCCATTTAATGTTTTACTTTGATGTTTCTTTGCTTCTTTAATTGTAATTACTGTTTTTCTGGCTATTTAATCTTCCTGTTGAATGAGAGGAAGCAAATCATTCCAGGTTAAGGCTGAGTATCGCAGGGTAACTCATGATGCTATTAACAATATGTTGCACTTATATTAACTATAAATTACAGTACTTCACTTGCTGAGCAGAGAGAGCAGCCGGTAGGAACCTAATGTGAACCTGGGCCCGATGTGGCGCTAATAGATCCAACACTAATAGCTACACAGAGCCCTTAAGTAATTAATGTCCAGATGCTTTGAAGCAGGACAGTCAGAAGTTAGTTCGTTCAAAGACTTTCTGTTGTTACTGAGAAAACCAGAACGACTGCTGAATAGCGCCTTCGGGTCAGATCTCACCTCCATCTATAATATAAAAGGCAACCAGCGTCAATGCGTTCATTATTCACCCAAACCCAATATAGTTGTATGGCAACGTAATTTTTAGGAGACAGGGCTGCCTGTCACTGTGGGGGGAAATGTAATGGATAAATGATCATGTCATTATTTTACAAATTCTAGATAATTTATTTTAAACCCATTTCTTGTACGGCTGCTTGTGTTTGAACTTTTGAGATATTTGGAAATAGAGGATTTTATAGACAAAAACATGTTTCTATTCCTCAAAGTAAAGTATTAAATTCACGTACTGGAAATATTATTGGACATTTTTAAATCATATCCATCCCTTTGATGAATGCACTAATAATCTTTACCAGTTGGACAAACACCTGCTACTAATAGCCCTGCAGGCAAAACAAACCAGGGAAACAAATCAAGACAGGAAATGCCACAAAATAGGAACAGAATAAAGATACCAAATCCCAGATGATGAAATGCATGCCACAATATCATGAGCCAGCCTTTGGGGAACCTTATCCACTGTGGCTCGCTGTCGGGATATCCTTTCATCAGATTTTAATATAGGAGAGGAGAGAAATTAGTAAAAAGAGACAACACTAGGGAGAAAAGAGAAGAATGTCTGAACGGCATAAGAGAGGACAGGAAACGATAGCATTATGAAGCAGAGAGGAATATTGTGGTGATGCCAAGTTCCCCTGAGGGCGATGGAGGGGGATACGGGGTACAGGAGAGAACAGGCTCAGCACAGTGCACGTGAGACTGCGTGGGGTGCGCTTAGAGACGATGAACACGCTCGCAGGCATTAATCTATAAGCTGCGTGTGCAGG
>CAKALG010045783.1:0-13583 GCA_916700815.1 Helicolenus hilgendorfi
TGTCGTCACGGCTTGCTAACTCCACCTCCCAGCCCTCGCTCCAGCCTCGGTCTGGGTCTCATTCACATGAATGCAGGAAGGGAAATAACTCTGGATTTGACTATTAGTGAATTTTACAACTTTTAGGACCTAATGATTTAAATAAGGGCTATTAGAGTGTTCGTGCTGGGAAGTTGATAAACCTCCAAAAAAAATATTCGCTGAGTTACAGACGTCTCTTTCCCAATGTAAGTCTATGGGAAAAAATCTTTTTGGGCCCAATGGCATCACGTGACGGACACGGAAGTTGTAGTTTCACCGTTTGGCCACTCCAAAAATTGGCATCAACGACTAGCGCTCTTCCTGGGGGCAGGGTGAGTACATGTGGGAAGTGAATGGTGAAGCGAGAGAGAGAGAGAGAGCGGCGGCGAGTGTGTTAGAAAACGAGCGATGATGCCTGTCAATCACGTTAAGCGCGAGCAACAGGACGCTGACTGTCGTTGACTTAACGGCCACAGGTGTCCCTGTTAACAAGCAATTTGTGATTCTTACAGAGTTCCTTTAAGTTGAATTTGGAAGGTTAATGAACCTTCCAAATTCAGCCTTGGAAAAAGTGGCATTGGCTGTTGCAAATTAGTAGTATAAATGTAATGAGACGGAGTTGAAGTCAGACATGAGCAGCTTTGGCTGGCATGTTTTTAATTAATCCGTATGTGCCAAATAACCTCTCTGCTAGACAGCCAGAAACCATTTCTTCAGACCACAGAAAGTAAATTGGATCACCTGTTTCATCTCTTTGTGTCTCTGAAACCCTCCAGTATCTACCTCCTGTTCCAACTAGTGTCAAACTTTAAACAGATGTTCAGTTACAGTATTTCTCTGCTGCTTAGTGATGGAGGAGAAATTTAATGTGGAAAAAAACCCCAAACAAAACAAGTGTTCTTCTTTTTCTTTCACCTGATCGTGTGCTCAGACCACACCAGAGAAGTTTCCACTTCTGCTTTCAGCCCCGAGGAAAGAATGTTCAAGAACACAATGAGATTTATTGTCTTTCTATAACTTGTGGCCGGAACTTGGCAAACACGCGATTTGAGCATCTGAAGCCTGACCAGAGTAAAGTGATGGATTATACTTTACACTGGATCTCCACAGCAACTCTGACCCCAAATCTTCTCGAGACTCCCGCACAGCAACCACCGGTCACCATTAAGCAATCAACTTGTGGCATTTTTTGGAGATGTGAGCAGACGCAGATGGAAATCCGGCAGCAGCCTCTGAGTCAGTGAAGGGAGAGAGTTATAGGTGTATAAACACAGGTACATGGAAGGTTCAGCTCACCAAAATTACAAAAAAAGCCACATGTTCTCACTTAACCTCTAGTGGTACCTGTCCATACAGATAGTTTGGTTTTATCTCCCTGCTTTTGAGTTATCTGTGTCTGAGATTTCTGCCACCACCACAAAACGCACCCGTTGCATCTCATACCGGCAGTCAAGGGTACTTTGTGTGGCAGTATCAAACACCGATGGCCTTGACAAAGCCTCGATATGTGACGCCCGGCGGATGAAAGCCCGGCGTTGTTGATTTACTATTTTACTATTTTACTATTCCTCATATCAAATCAAATTCAAATAGTATCTCTTTTGTTCAAACATTTTGGGGCCAAAACAAGTCTTTGTGGAGAGCAGGAAAGAAATCTTGAACCCCCGTTACTTCCTACTACAGACATATATTCAGAATGAGCTCAGCCACTTCAACGTCCCCAATCTTTTAACAAAACATCTCTGTTTGTTTTTTCTGCGTCCCCCTTTCTCTGCTGATGCTCAGTGTGTCTTTGGTTGGTGTCTGCTCTCTCTCATTCACACACACACATTTGAACTCCAGGAAGTATCATCTTACTCCGAGCAGCAGAACGTAAATGTACGTGGGGGGTGTAGTGGGAGGGGGTTGAACCACTGGTTTACTTTGCTCCCTGGTTGGCTAATGGCAGGTTTTAAAAACGGAACTAGGGATTCAAAAGATCAGCCTGAAAGCCAACGCAGGAATGACATCATCAACTCTGAAAACGACATGGAGCTAAAAATGGACGAGGGGCCTTTGAAGAACAACAGGCTCCAGTAAAGATGATTACTTCCCTGTCAGCTGTGATTTAAAGCTGGCTTTCCACAATCCGATGAGTCATGGTCAAATAGTAGTGAGACGAGGCTCCCCGTATGAAATCCTGCCAAGATCTTTCTGTCTTTACAGTACAGAGAGGTGTTTTAATGACCTCCAGTAACCATTAGCGTGGGAAGGGGGGGTGCAGCTCCCCCTGCTGGCCAGAATGAAACACAAGAATTTAAAGTGAATTTCCGTTGAAGTACATACAAAAATATGGTAAATTTGAAGGACATCCATATATAAGATGTCTTACAGAAGTATCCTGACATGACTGTGTTCCTTCACTCTAAGCTAAACGTTTAGAAGCACTGCTAAACATAATTGGCCATAGTCGAATCAGCCCGTTCTCATTTCCAGGGCGTTAAATAACGAAGCTTTGTCACGCGCGTCGGCGTTCGGTACCGCCGCACAAAGCACCCTTTAGCGCCGGTATGAAATGCATCAGGTGTTCCATTAACTATAATGTAAACCCATCTGCGGCAACAATGAACGCTTGGAGAAAGTGCGCCAGGAGTGTGGTGATGTACTTTAAAGACCAATAGAGACACACCGGGTGGGCAGGTGGATGGGTCCAACAAACACAGGGCTTTCATCCAGGAAGCTGCTGCTCGTGTCTAGCGTATCAGGTTACAATCAGCTGTTTGTTCGTGTCCTGTGTCCCCACGGTCAGTGTCATTTTCGCTGTACAAACGTAGTAGTTTCAAGTCCAACTATGTATTTCTTTCCTAAACCTAACTATAGTGGTTTTGTTGCAAATCCTAAAGTGACGCCATGGGTAACTATAGTGGTTTTGATGGCGAAAATAAAGTGATGACAAAGCATGGTATGTGACGAGTTGGGATGACAATGTGCTGGCCAACTAAGGGTGCAGAAAATAAGCTAAAATATCATATTTCTTCAGTGTAAATAGTCCAAAACCAATTAAAAATAGGCTTTATGGAAAAAGGAACAGAGCATCCAGTAGTGACAGTGAGGCTGCATGTCATCTGTAGACATCAGGCACATTCATGCAAAGTTTAAACTGGTTTTTACTTAATCCAGGGCAGCCGCAGCCCTCCAGCTAAGATACGTTCCTGCATGCATACCACTCCAGTGCAAGCAGCTCATTTTGACCAGGAAGTGTGATATGGAAGCAAAAAAGTTAACAACACAGCCTTGGGCCAAATTAGTGTAGTTGTGGAAAGGAATTTATGACATACATGCGTTAACACGAGTCTAACAGGCCTCTGTTTTTGTGGACACAGTTCATCAGTAGAATGACCTCATCGGTTACTGCCTTGTTTGTGCCTCGGGGAATGTTACTCTGATTTCTCACTGTTATTACGAGGTGTAATAACTCCCACTGTGTTTATAGATTCAATAAAGCTTTCTCTGTGTGATGTCTCTATGCAGACTTGCGTCTCCACAGCTCTTGAATTTCTTCCTTGGTCCCACAGCAGAAGATCAGGTTGCTCTCCGGGGTGTGCTGGGTGGTTCTGATCAGACGGGTTGGTGGGAAACCTTCATATCATCGCCATCTGGGTAGCTGAGAGGTGAGGCGAGGGCCAATGAGAGACAGCTGTCGTTACTCTGATCGCAACAGACTACTGATAATGTGATGAAAGGAACTTCTGGAACAGATCAATGACACATCAACAACCAAAACATGTACATGACACACTCTCACAGAAGGAACGGATCTGTATCATATGGCTGTGATCTCATTTTTTATGATCACATCTTCATCTTTCTCTCTGTTATTTTCAACAGTTTGGTCTTGTCCACAGGTTTTGACACAGTGTGTTCAGTGGTCTTGGGCTCTGGTGTTTTCACCAACAAACAAGTGTTTTTGAAACCCCACTACAAGGAAGACACATTTGAAAATGCAGGGTTTGTGTATAGCAGCGTGGACAGGTGCACAATGAGCTTTCTGGAAATGTTATCATATGATTGAGGTTTGCAGACACAAAAAACTTCACTCATCTCCTCAGCGAACAGTGTTCAGGTGGTATTAAGTGATGCTTCCAGCTTGGCTGTGTGGTGGTGGGAAGCTGGTGAGGGATTGTGTCTTTGTCACTGCATTGGTGACATCTTCCGGTTGTCATGGATGCCTGGATGGAGTGGGGTTTGATCTGATGGGGAAACAGCGTGACTATAGTGTGAAAGAATGTGACTAGTGACAGCTTACTAATTCACCTAAAAACTGCAGTTGTAAACTTAAGTTTAAGTGATATGTTTTTTTTAAAGCAACATAACGTCCAATGTTCACATCAACACATCTGGAAACCTACACTGTAAACATATTTTATTTGATTTCCCTACAATAACCGATCCCGGAATTTAAAAATATGATTGACGTTTGATAAATGTTACGGAAAGATCGAGGTTTTGGTTAAATTTGGAAGAACTCAATGCTGATTTTAAGCATGAGACAAGACAATTTGACTTCTAAATATAGAAACAAAAGTGTTTTAGTAGTCAAAACCATTGAGACGCAAGAAGTATGTCTCAGGGTTGCTACACACTCACTCGCAACTCATCAAATACCGCCGCTTGATCAGTGCCCATCGGCATCAGAGATGACGCACGGGGTAGCCCTCTTGCGTTCATTTTGGACTGACTGGGGACAGCGTGTCAATATACGCTCGTTACATGCATGAAATGCATGGTGTCCTTTCAAAATAAACTTCCGTTTTCACAAGAAGTTAGGTTTAGGCAACACAACTACTTAGGTAGGGTTAGGAAAAGATTGTGGTTGACGTTAACTTGACTGACTAGCGACTCACGGGGCGGACGAATGACTAACGAGTCACATGACGAACAACTAACTTAGTATATAAAAGTTAACTTTTACTTTAGCAAACGGTCGTGGATGTCGTTAACTTCCCTGACTCAGCGACTCATGTGACTCACGGGACTGACGACACCAACGAGTCACGTGACTAACGACGGACTTGACAAAAAAAGTCAACTTTTAGTTTCACACAGGACATGAACAGCGGTCTCCTGGTTGAAAGTCTTGTGTTAGACCCATCCACCACCCCTAATGCCCAGCCTTAGCGGACTCTCAGGCTATTTATACTACGTCACTTGCTCCCACAGGTTGTGGGTGGGTTTACATTGGAGTTAGTTGAAAGCCCGGTTTGTCTCATACTGCTGCTAAAGGGTTCCTCCGTGCGTCGGTTTCAGATGCCGAGGAGCCCTTACCAAACGGCGGTATTTGACGAGTTGGGAGTGAAACCGGATTTACTTCTGGTGTCAAAGTCATGCTGTTTGTACTATCAGCCATCCACTCCTCAAGTCCTCACTAGGACTTCTGTGCTGTTTGAGAAACGTCACACTTCCTGGATTGGAAAAAACACCTCGCCAGTGACACACACAGCAATTAGGTTTCCTCCAAAACATATGTGGCAAAGCAAATTAAAAATACATATAAACTTTTAACAGCAGCAACAACAGCAACTTCAGTACACATAAAGAACTGGACAATCTACTGTATATATACAGTACGTGTGGGAGAAAAGAGGAATGGATGCAATCATAATTGATCAAAACTACGAAAATTGAAAAAAACTAAATCTATTTTTTCAAGTGCAACTTTCCTGCAACTTGGAAACTACAGTGTCCATCTCTGAAAGACGGACTGTAAATGGAGTTAAAGAGACGGGAGAGCTCAAATAGATTTGTTCAGTCGGACGGGGAAAGTGGCTTTGTTGTCCCCCAGACTCATCATCTCAGAGATGGCTGGAAGATTAGATAACTCCAGTAAACTGAACAAGCTCCTTCTGTATCCCTCAATTAATTCCATCAGCCCAGTTTGACAGAAGGGGAAAGTGGGCATCCAGTCGACTGCATACAACTCTGAAGAAGTTCTCGGTTTGGGCCGAAGCCAAAGGCTCAATGCAAAGACGCAGGGCTCTGGTGTAAACAAACACTTGGAGCGGTTTTCAGGAGATAATCATCATTAGGCTATAAAGGTTGTTTTTGTGCAATCTTGGCTTGAGATGCAGAGAATAATTACATTAAGAAACTGTAGTGAAAATAGTGTTTGTGTGTGTGTGTGTGTGTGTGTGTTCTTTTTCTAGACGCTATAAAATGATAAAAAGGGTTTTATAGGTACAATAAGGAGGGCTGTGCCGAAAAGCTGTAAACACTCTGCAGCCATGACTCAATCATCCTCCTCTCTTCTTGGGCCAGCCGGTTTCAATGAATCACCCACACACACACACCCACCCACACACACACACACACACACACACACACACACACACACACACACACACACACACACACACTCACACTCACACACACACACACCTCGACTCCCTGGTATTCACTTATCATTATAACGGCACAACAGGGACTGACAGGAACTATGGATGTGTTCTTCACTGTATTTCTGCTCTGTTGGTCCGAGATTAAAAATCAATTCTTGGCTTTTAGTTTTAGTCCATTTTGGGACAACAGATTGTTTGTTTGACTTATTACTAACAGCCAGCGGCTTGTAAACATTACTTCTCACGGACTGACAGGTAACTCATCCGTGGGACAGTTTTGTTGACTTGACATCCTGCACCATCAGCACTAAATTGACCTGTGAGTGTATTCTGGAGACCTGAAACTTGTTTTGATACCATTAACTGCACTTGAAGACTTTTATTGATTTTCTCTGTTGGTCACAAATAGCTCACCTGAGAAATACTTAAAGTACAAGTCTCAGAAATGTTGTCAGCAAATCCCACGAAAAGACCAAAACCAACAAGGATTTAATCTACTCCATTGTTGTTCGAAAACTATTAAAAACACATCAAGTGTGTTGCACTGGGTGACATGTTTCTTCATTACCAATCACATTATCAAACGTCCCGCTGCTGTAAATACTTGCTAGCTCACCAAATCTGTGGACAAAACAGCCTGATCTCACAGAAATGGGAAATGGCCATCACCGCATCACCTCCAGCGCATTACGTGATGGTGGTACGTAATGTTTTAAAACGATGTGCAGGCACCACAGAAACAATGCCAATGGAAAATCAATTAGGATCCTTTGTTGTGGTGGACACACAAATTCCCAGATTCAACAGAAATATGTTTAATAAAAGTTTGGGTAGGGAGGGAGTCGGGGTTGGGTTGGTTGGTCAAACACAGGACTTTCATCAAGGAGACTAATGTTCGGGTCCCGTGTGAAACCAAAAGTTAATGTTGAGTTATTTTAAATTACGTTGGCTATGTAAGAAGTAACGTAAAAAGCGTAGTTATTTTAACCTGATCTTTTCTTTGCTAAACCTAACAACGTAGTTTTGTTGCCTAAACCTAATGTTAAAACCATGGTGGTGGCACTTGTTAAAATTAGGCCCTCTTAAGGGGTCATGGTCATTTCATGTATTTATATGAGATCACGTTGGGCCAAATACAATCCCCAACAAATGCACGACTTACTCGTGTTGAGTAATGATTGTTAGAAATGAAAGTGCCCATCTGTTTTAGGAAATTATTTAGCTTTAAAAAAGAGAAAGAAAAAAGAAACTATATATATATGTGATCCATTTTTTAAAGATTCATGTCTTTAGTAGGAATAAATGAGCTTGGGGGTGAGTGCAACAAACAATCTTGGGGAGTTGGAAAGTATTGAGAGAACACATTGTTGGTTTTGTTGACAATAAGAGAAATGTAGAGTACCACCTATAAAGCTCTTACATACTCCAAAACTGACACGGTTCTGTTGATACTACATTGGGTGTCAGACCTGGTATTAACATGCATCCTGGGTTTAAGTACAGATGTGAATGCATTCAAGACGCATTGAGACCCGATCGCTCAGACCACATTCACAGGTGGTCTGGTCCGCATATGCCCACATTCTTCTAACATTAACATTTCTTTTGAAATTCATATACACATTTTTAAGCGCTTGAAGATACATTAATCACGAAAGCGTATGTCACTTAAAAGAGCCAATAAAAACAAATGGAATGGTCAAAGTTGTCATATTGACATGTGTTGATTGATTCACGACGTCAACTCATGCATTGAGTAACATGCAAGAAAATGTTCCACATTAAAAGTTCCCAGTAGCTGCTGGTAGCCACAGTAAATTAAATATTTTTTTCTCAGTCTGTAGCTAGCTAAATGCTTCATTTGATCGGCACAAACAAGTAAACAAAATAATTTAAAACCCAAACTAGTTAAAAAAACAACAACACATTTGGTCTTTGCAAAGAAGTGAGATCCGACCATCACAAGTGGTCACTCCATACCCATGTGGAGACGCATTTTAATGCCAGGTCTGAACAGGGCGTATGCGTGTTAGTAGCAGTTAGCACATACAGTCTGTGTGGTCATGAATATTGGGCTCGCAAACATGGGCGGACCCTCTTGGCTATAAGATGTAGCATTAACCAAATCTGTACTGGAATTTGGGCGTTAACAAAGGACAGACCAGAGGAAGAAGATGATGCATACTTTAGTGCAACATGATGGGAAAATGTCCGCCACCAAGACAATAAACCAAATAACTAGATCGACTTTCAAAGTTCGGGAGTTTTGAGACAAAAATGTTGTGCTTTATAAATGGCCACAAGTGGGGTGCCCAATTGGCCTTTGTTGCATGTCATTCCCCATCTCTTTCACCCCTCGCTTCCTGTCAGCTCTCTACTGTCAGGTGCTTCATGTTGACATACAATGCCACCAATACAATCAAATAAATGAACACATGGCCAAGTCTAAATGGCAAGGTTTTAAAAAAATATATACATGACAAGCAGGGCTATCCAAATCAGAAACGTATCACTTGTTCCCTCGCTTATGGTCTGTCTTTCCACCAATTTTCCAATCCCAAATCATTTTGGAGATATTCTGCTAAAAAATAGAAAATTATCCAAATTTCCAACTTTTGTAATCATGTTGTTGTGATTTCATTCTTGGTGGTGCGTCGCCTCCTCAAAAGCTCTTCAGTAACAAAAACAGACCTTGGAACCCGAGGAAAGCTGGCAGCCAAGCTGGGGATCTGCTTAGTGTTTCAGCCAGCCGCAGATCAATATTTTTTTTACTGTAATTCCATCAACCGTCATTACAGCTACAGCTCCCCGGGTGGAGGGGGTAGAGGGCGTTTGTGAGGACAGAAGGATGGAGACATAGAAGAGCGACAAAGATTAGTTGCAGAGCAGTTGGATGCAAGAGAATCTGGATGGAAGGAAAACTAACAAAAGGACAGTTGAGAAAAAGAAGAAAGTTGGCTTTTCTTTGGTCCAAACTGGAACAGTTTATTGAATTTTGTCCTTGCTCCATTTAATTTCACACACTTCAATTACAAGCCAGCCGGGACTCGTAAACAGCAGCCACATGGACTAACAGGTTGTTTGTTTATTGGATGGAAGTTTTGATGACCTTGTGAGCTTACTGTTTCTGGCAACAGGTAAAGGTCTCTAGACTTCATTTTGTTCTGCTTAGTTTTCAACAAAGATCTTATGAGAATATTGTACAAACTATCCAACTACTGAGATCTGTGGATGTTTGGATGTTATTTAAAGCCCATTAAGCACTGATTTTATGATATGCAGGTCAAAAGACATTCCGATGTCTGGGTTAAAACTAGACAAAATTTGGTTAAAAGTTAAAGTTTTGTAGATGTCTAGGTTAGATATTAATATTTTTTCAACAGCATTAAATGACTTCGAAATCAGGTGTTTGGGCAGTGCATCTCGGCATCGTAAATCGACGCACCGAGGCACGCTTTAGCAACAGTATGTGACGAACCGGGCTTTCAACTAACCCCAATGTAAACCCACCCACAGCGTTATTTGACGGTGACGTAGAGCAAGTGATAGTATTAATAGCGTGAGAGTGAGCAGGAGGGGTGGTGGATGGGTCAAACAAACACAAGACTTTCAACCAGGAGACCGCTGTTCGCGTCCCGTGTGAAACTAAAAGTAACTTTGACTTATTTTGTCAAGTAAGTCGTGTCAAGTGAGTCACGTGAGTTGCTAGTCACGTGAAGTCAACATCAACCACGACCGTTTTCTTAACCCCTTTCAAGCCCAAACCTAACTTCCTGTGAAAACAGAAGTTTACTTTGAAAGGACACTATGTATGTAACCAGCATATATTGACACGCCATCCCTGGTTTGTCCGAAAGTAATGCAAGAGGGGTACCCCATGTGTTGGTATCCAATGCCAAAGGACACTGACCAAACGGCGGTATTTGACGAGTTGGGAGTGGGAATGTGTTGGTTGATATCATGGTTATAGGTAATCTCCATGTCTAAAAACACTTTAATTTCAAGCTAAATTTCAGACATATTTTGAGGATTCCCAACATGTTCTCATCTCAACTTGTCACATTATGACGCTTTGTCAGACCCCTCGACATCACTTTACGGTTGCAGTAAACACATGCTTAACATTGTGAATAGGTTTAGGCATTAAATCCACTTAGTTAAGTTTAGGAAATAACATCATGGTCGGGCTTCAAATTACTGTTTGTAAAATGAAAATGAAACTGAACGTTGTGAACACAGAACACAAACTAACAGGTGATTGTAACGTGAAAGTGAAACTTAAGACATGGGACACAAACTCACAGAGCACGGATTCATAACAGCTTCTTCCCAGCTACAATAAGAATGGTGGCAAAGGACATTAAAGGGGGACACAAATACCCCTCACCTCACCTCGGTACCATTACTGACACACAGTACACCTGAACTGAATGGACTGAAATGCTGTGCAATATGCTGCCTTCCACTGTGTAATTCTCTGAAATACATTAATTATTAAAAAAAAAACATATTTTTATGAGAGCTACAAGCTCTTTTAACATGGTCATGGAGCATATACACTGTATATTTGTATTCTGGGGTATTGTTCCTATGCAGAGGGTAGTTTAGTTTATTTATTGACTACACTGAGGGCGCTTTATGTTTTAATAATTTATTTATTTATTGTGTTGAGTTGAATGTGCTACTTATTTTGTACTGTAATTACCTTGTGCCTTTTCTACCTTTTCTTTTGTTAAAGCTGACTGGGTGTAAACTGCTCAGAATTCCAAATGGCAATGGCAAATGGCAAATAAAACTCTTGAATCTTGAATCTTGAAACAGCAGTCTCCTGCATGAAAGCCTTGTGTTTGTTGGACCCATCCACCTCCCTTCCCACCCGTCCTTTGTTTGTCTCTTTTTCGCTCTTTAAACTACGTCACCACACTCTTAGAGGACTTTCTCTGAGCATTTAATATTGCTGCGGATTTACATTGTAGTTACTTCGTCTCATACAGCCGCTAAAGTGCGTTGGTATCACATGCCGATGGATGTGTCAAAGCGTCTGTATTTTAAGCCCTGGGAATGAGAACTGGCTGGGATTCCAGTATCTTACAAACAGGTGATCTAGCAATATAACCATGTCCCAAGATTGGCAATATGTACAGTGTTACATCATGCCAATAAAGCCATTTGAATTGATAGGTGCCAGATACATATATCAGCAAGAGTGCAAGATAAAAGTAACATGTAAGCAGTTATTTTTACTTTGAAAGATGTGAGTCGGGTCAAAATGTCACCGATAAAAGTTAAATGAGCTCTCAGCGTATACCTTGTTCTCTCTAAGCTGTTATCACAACCTGGCCAGCCAAACTGAAGTAAGAGCCAAAAAACTTCAAAGATCAAATAAGCTGCCCAGAACCTGCTGGGTGTGAACTCTGTGTGGGCCTGCTGCCTTCATTTGCTGCCCCTCTACCCCATAAACAGCCTCATGTGTTGTTTGGATTTTATTCGGAAACTCTACATTCCACTCACAGAGAAATTTCACCTTCACTGGTTTTGGCAAGAAGCAATGCCATTGCTGAATCAGACCCTGCAGCCTGTAAAATAAAGGGAATAAAGAGGCTGGGATGGCAATGAAAACACTCACCACTTTTTATGATCCACTCATAACACACACACACACACACACACACACACACACACACACACAACAAACACATGCACACACAAACACACAGCAAGTCTGGTCAATGTGATGTGGGAAGCTGACTGAGAAACAGAAGACACACAGAGGGAAAGAGAAGAGCTCATCAGCAGATAAATATGTAGTGATTCATTATGACTTTTGTGATTTACATGCAGAGGCATGCTGTTGCCAAAGATGCACAGAAAATACATTTGTTTGTCCTTTGATCTTCCCCAACCAAGTCAAAAGTTTTATAAATTTGGCTAAAAATTCTGTTTGTAAAGTGAAAGTGAAACTTAACATTGTGAACACAAAGACAAATGATACATTGTTGGTTTCGCCAACAGTGAGAGTCCTGTGTTTGTTTGACCATTAATCATCGTAGACCACTGGATTGTTGTTTTTCCTTTTGTGGAAAGGTAAGAGCATTAACAGTAAACAAAAGTTGTTTTATAATAACATAATAATTACAACTCAAACACTGAAAACAGTACAATGTATTAGTAAACAGCAGCATCGCATACAAACGTTCACTTTGAGCGTGGACATCATAATGATGTAGAAAGACGAGGATTAGTTTAGACCCTTTAAGCTCGTCTGTAAGGTCAAACATCTCTGTGTTTGTTAGCTTGTCATGATGGAAGCGATAGCATGAATACTTGATTATACATCCGAGAGTTTGTAATAAATGTGTGTTTGAGCTCTTCAGTTTGAGTGCAGAGGCACAGATAGCAGGCCGGCTTATAATGGCAACTATCACTGCTCTCAGAAAGAGAACATGAAAAGATGTTTCCACAGCAGCAAACATGGAGCAACGAAATTACGGCCATTATGTGACACTTAAACATCAACAATTACATGTGAGTCTCAGTAATGAGCCTTTGCTTTTGTCAAAACCAAATCAAAGCAAACAGAAGACACACAGCAGGTTGTTAATATCATGCTGTTTGTAGTTCATTATACACCAGAGTAAAAGGTTCTTTGAAAGTGTTCTCACCAAACTGGACGCACAAATCTTCTCAAAAGGTACAAAACACTTGAAGCTCGGACATTGGCGGTTGTTTTTCTGAAAGCTGCACTATTCACTATTTCTATGTTAACAATGGATCAAATGACTATTTGTAATGGGTTACTTGTATTGGCGAACCAACAGAGATTCATCACCCATCTTTGTATTTCCACTGAGCTTCAAGCAGAGCATTTAGCCTCCTTTAGCTCATTGTTTTGAATT
This sequence comes from Helicolenus hilgendorfi, assembly GCA_916700815.1. Taxonomy (NCBI): domain Eukaryota; kingdom Metazoa; phylum Chordata; class Actinopteri; order Perciformes; family Sebastidae; genus Helicolenus; species Helicolenus hilgendorfi. The sequence goes on from CAKALG010045783.1 coordinate 13,292, forward strand.
TCTGGCAACGTCAAAAAATCTTGCTTAACCAGATATCTTTCTCAAGAGTTGATGGAGATAAAATCAGAATTAAAAGTAGAGTGTTATTGGACTTATTTATCAGGTCAGCCCTGTCTCACCAAAAGGAGTATGAATGACACGGTAATTTGTGAGTCATTTTGCGTGTAATAACAACGCCTTTGTTGCTTTTGGCATGTCACGTGTACGCCATGTAGTCTGTACCGAAGGCAATGCAAAAGCATCCGCGTGAATAAGCTACGCTCACAGCTAGTGACGTAGAATAAAAAGTAAG
>CAKALG010045784.1:0-12459 GCA_916700815.1 Helicolenus hilgendorfi
AAAATATTTCAATACAACAACATATTCCCAAATTTTACATTTAATGAAGATTGTGGCGTCCCAGTAGTTCGGCGTAAGCAGTAATTAAGGCGACTCGCGGCCGTGACTAACCGCCGGCTCTGTTTTCATGCGGAATTATGGTTTGCGTTTCTTCACAAAGATGTGTTTGTTGTTGCCTGTGAGTTTGTCCACTACCTTAAACATAAAACAGCGTGGATGTAAAGAAACATTTATCCACAACTGGCTGAAAACTCTGTAAATAAAGTCCAATCCTGTTGTGTTTTTTTTCTCTTGATGTTGGTCGTGACGAGCTGATTTTTTTTGGACATCGTGAGAAGCACTTTGTGCCAAGATGTGCCCACGGCACAGCTGTATTTACATGCAGCTTGTGTGCGTCTTGTCATACAAAACGCATGAACCCCCCACTGGGAGTGACTGAATTCTGCAGGTGGATATCTATATTGCAAAGTGACATGTACAGTATAATGCAATGTTGTGGCCTGGAGAGATCTACACTTCATTGCTATCTTTCTTCACCTTTATCACATGAGACATGCCGTACGTCTGCATGCTTTTCTGGATACCACTTTATTTATAAGCAGTGTACTGTATATATATGATGATGAACAGTAAGACAAATATTTGGATTGCAAGATAGTTTTAAAGGGAGAGTTTAATTTTGCTGTTTGGCCAACTCACAAAATGTTCTTAATTTAAACAGTTAAATAACACACAAGTAGGGATGCACAATGGTGAAATTGTGGGCCTATACAGATTTTCACAATAACAATTTGGTCGATAGCCAATACCAGTTATTATTTTGTTGTTGTTGTTATTTAGTTTGTTTTTTGCTTTTATTTATTCCCCCTTTTGTGCCAGGCAAACAAAGACGCCTTCATTATAAGAAGAATAACTGAGCCGTTTTAGAGTCACTCAGCATTTCATTACGCCGTCTTTGAATGAGCACAAATTCAATCATGCACGTTTATGAAACAACCTTTTACTGTTACCTTCTTTCACATTAAAAATAAATTATTATATTTTTGAAAAATAACTGTTTTTTTAGATAAATAAAAGCCTTTTCAGCTGCTATACAACTACCTACTCAAAGAGAAGAATGTTTCAGTACTCACACAGCCAAACAAAAATATTCGTTTTGTGAAGATGCGGCGTCCTAAAGTTCGGACACTGCCATTGACGAAGGTCATCTTATTTGCCGATAGGCCGATGGCAATCAACAAGACGAATATCAGCTAATACCAATGTTTATGAAGGCTAATAAATCGGTGCATCCCTACACATACGTTTACAATGATGATCATATTATAGCAACTAATTCCCCAAACTCTTCTGCTGGGCTAAACCACCAACTGGATGAATCTGCAAAACTTCCAAATATGTTCAATGGTGCCAGTTCTTTGTGTCTAATACCAAAGTCTTTATAGAGAATCATTTCACAGTTGATACTACCTATTATTGATTATGCTGATATTATCTATCAAAACACCTCTGACACTTATCTTAGGCCCCTTAATGTATTATATAACTCTCTTTGTAGATTTGTCTTGAGGTGTCCTTACAGAACTCACCACTGTTCCATGTATGACTCACTTAATTGGTTGCAGCTGAAATCTAGAAGGCAATTTCACTGGGTTCAGTTTATTTTCAAATGTGTTTATTTTAACTGTCCTTCTTATTGGAAACAGTTAATGATTCCATGCAGATCTTCATATTCACTCAGAAATATGCAACATCCCTTTTTCTTTGTCCCAAGAATTTTCAAAGAAGTTGGACGGAGGTCATTCAAATACAAAGCTCCATCAGACTGGAATAATCTTCCTCTTTTTCTGAGATCAATTACCTCTTTCCGTTGCTTCAGGGCATCTTTATTTTCTCATTTTAAAACAACCTGTTCATGTTTTTAATTTGTGTGTACATTTTTTTTTGTATAATGGCAGAGGGCTGGGGGTCAGGGTGGGAGATGGTGAGCAAGTTGTCTGTATCTGTGTGTTTGTAGTGTATGTTCTCAATGTGATGCTCTTCTGTCTTTATTTGTTTTTATTTGTGTTATAGGACCCCCTCAAAAATGAGATGATACATCTCAAGGGGCTATCCTTTTCCTTTCAATAAATTCTCACATATAGCTTGCATGGCAACGGCAGTACAGTTAAGGTTAAGGAATGATCGTGGTTATAGCAAGTAAACTGTGGGTAAGGTACAGTAAAGGCCAACTAAAACACTACATAAAGGGTCCAGTAGTTCCTGCATTGGCATTGTTTGTTAAACATGCTCAATGCTGCACCATGATCTAACTGTTCATACTGTTTTTCACATTGTACAAATGAGTAGGAGAAGTTAGAGAGAGGAGAGGACACGTCTAGAGGAACTCACAGCTCTTTATTTTGGGCAATATTATTACATTTTAAAGTAAGTATTATTGCAACTTTCACAGAGCTTAATGGATTCAACATGTTGTTTTTTATGGTTAAGACACCTTTTTAAAACCACATGGTCAAAGTTCCTCATCAGCCCATGAGCTGCTTTCAGACTCCGCTTTATTGGCACAATGTCCACAATGTTTCGCTTTTGGCAGTAACATACCTATATTATGTATTTTTACATTATAAGCATTAAAACCTGCAGTAATGGATTCACCTCATTATAATTTCAAATTTCAAGAAACAGGGAATAATCATCTCTCTAGTATAGAAATGGTTCCTGTCTTTCCCACAGTAGGGCGCTGGCTGTACGATCCAGGCTGCAAGTGTGCGTCCTTATAATGTTCATACTGTACGTGTGTGTGTGTGTGTGTGTGTGTGTGTGTGTGTGTGTGTCCTTGTGTGTGTGTGTGTAACGAGTACCACAGGGATGCATTTCAAAATAGGTCGTCGCTAATCCCCCTTAAAAATGAACATTCCCCCGCCGTGCACCCATCTGAAAGAGAAAGAAAGTATAGAAGGAAGAGAGAAAGAAAAGACAATGAATTATGGATAAGTTTTAAGAGGGATATTGCTCCCTGGCCTCCTCACTGTTTTTCATTTCTTTCCTCCTCCTCTCCCTCCCTCCCTGTCTCTCTCTCTCTCTCTCTCTCTCTCTTTCTCTCCGTGTCCTCTGCCTCCTCTTAAATCGATACGGGCTGACTGTCATGGGTCAGTGGCCTGTATGCATCAGGCTGGACTGCAACAGAGGAGCGCTGTGTCTCCCAGGGCTCTCTGTGGAGGTGATAACTCCCTCCTATCTCAAACCGCTCTTTAAGGCTTTCAATTTAACTCCAATATCCACCTCAGATTGACTTGGGATGACACAAAGGAAAAGGAATTTATATATATGATCATTTTTTCCCAGAAAGAGAGTGAGCATGCCTAAATACCTGCAGCTATGTCTTTGCATATAGATTGAAAGGATTGAAGTACGCCCGGCCTGAAGACATTGTGGATTATCACTTTTTTAAAGTATGAAGTATGTATTTTAATTGACCTTTCGTAAACCCTGCCCCGCTTTGTGGCAGTTAGCTAGATAGTTAATCTGATGTTGGCTTCATTAGTTGGTTGAAAACGCCTTCAGGTGATTTTTTTAAAGGGGACATATCATGAAAAACTCACTTTCGTTTTTGTGGGCTGTCTAGATCAGAAAACATGTGATTCAACAAGCCATTCAGATTTGGCTCCCCCCTCCTATGTCATATACAAATTACAATATACCGCCCATAGCTTGAGAGCGTTTCAGACAGACGGCATGACAGAAATAATGTGTTTTTTAAACATTAAAGCATGTAAACGTGTTCTAGTAGAAACCTAAAATACAAGTATGAACCTGGAAATGAGCGAGATATGTTCCCTTTCATGTTTCCAGCTCACTAGTGTTATAATGTGAACCCTGGAAAAGGGTCGTAAATAGGCCCATGATGGCACGATACCATGCTAAAAGTCCCTCACCGGTTGATGATCCGTGTAGAAATAAAGACACAGCATTGTTCTTGTATCGCTGTGTTGAACTAGTTCTTATATTATATATAAGTAGGGCTGTCAAAGTTAACTAACGCAAATTTGTTTTAACGTCACTAATTTCTTTAACTCATTAACGCAATCGATCTTTTGGAGGTTGTACTGAGCTCAAACTCCACTGTTACCAAACACGTCATACTAGCTTGTTGAGGCTTAATAACACTCCAAATGCTACATTTTGGCCGAGGAACAACTGGTATGGTGGTTTTCAAAGGGGTCCCTTGACCTCTGACCTCAAGATCAGTGAATGAAAATGGGTTCTATGGGTACTCACGAGTCTCCCCTTTACAGACATGCCCACTTTATGATAATCACATGCAGTTTGGGGCAAGTCATAGTCAAGTCAGCACAGTGACACACTGACAGCTGTTGTTGCCTGTTGGGCTGCAGTTTGCCATGTTATGATTTGAGCATATTTCTTATGCTAAATGCAGTACCTGTGAGGGTTTCTGGACAATATTTGTCATTGTTTTGTGTTGTTAACTGATTCCAATAATATATATATATATACATACATTTTCATAAAGCAGCATATTTGTGTTTTAAATACTTGACAAAATCTCCCTTTAAGGTACATTTTGAACAGATAAAAAAAATGTGTGATTAATCATGATTTACTATGGACAATCATGCGATTAATCGCAATTAAATATTTTAATTGATTGACAGTCGTAATTACAAGTATGATAAGAAAACATGTAAGATCAGATCAGTTGTTTTATTCTAATGTCACCCTGTTTAGCTGCATACAGTAGCTTACTGTACATATAGTACTTGGACATACCAGACGGATGTTACATTTATGCCTTATTGTTTATATTTTCAAACATTATGTTTTACATTTTAATGTTACAAGAGATAACAGCTTTTACGCTGAGGATTAACCGATTTGTTTGGCTAACATAATACTATTTTAACATAATCTGTAACTGCACATTTTGCAGAATGAAATGCGCCTTGGTCTTGGACATAACGGTCGGTTGCTACGCTAGTTAGCCGGACATGCTAACGTTTGCTGCTTAAACTCACTGTTTAATTGATTCGTAACGCTTTTGTTCTGCTATTTTTGGTTTGGGAGAGGATTAAAAAACATAATCCACCATCCAAACTCACTTCACTACAGATGATCTCTTTCATACAGCGCTTCAACACGCAGAGAAATCCCAAGCGTGACAAAAAAAATCTGTGTAAAACCAGAAACAAAGAAGCAGCTATACTTCATAAGTGGCCTGTTATCTTTCTTGAGAATATGAGCACTTCTATTGTGATTTCAAATCAGACTGCGGTTTATGTGCATCTCAGCGGTGTGTGTGTGTGTGTGCGTGTCTAGCCACAGGCTTCCTCACACTCCAAGTCCAATTACCTGTGTTAAGGCCACATCTGAGACGGGGGATTACAGCGTATTATTCTAGCACAAACAACAGTCTCTCTGCCCACCAACCTGCAGGCAGCCAGACACAGGCAGGAAGGTGTGAGAGGTGTTACATTAGCACCTGGATGTGCGAACAGCAGATGAGTGACCTTTTACCGGTGACTGATACACTACCTGGAAAACCTGTTCGCCTCCTGTGGATTTCTTCTTCTGTCCTCAACTCTTTTCGATATCTTTCCGCCCTTGCACTTTTTTTTATTCTTTTCTTGTCTTTCTTTGTGTTTTTTTTTTTTTTTTTAAATCGAGCTTTCATTTCATCCTCCATTTTTCTCTGCTGCATCTATTGAACCATAGCCTGTCTCAATTATTCTCTCAGTTTCTGACAGTTGATACTTTAACCAGAGGATGTTAGTCAAGATGTCGCCTCTTTTTTTTCTTGACTTGTTGTCAACCGCTTGAACATTTTCTTGTGATGCAAAATACTCTATTAAACCTCCTCAAGGCGCCCCAGAAAATACTTCCCCCGCACGCTAACAGTGACAATTCTCAAGCCACGACGTCACACCCGTCTATTTTATTATTACATTTTAGTCTTCTTCCCTGTTACATGTAGCAGCTTAGCATGTCTGTACAAATCGCTGTAGCTGAGAGACACAACTTCCTTCAAGTCACCTGCCAGGGGCTCTAATTAGACTGATAAGCAGTGCAACTGGAATCAGCTCTTCCTGGTAATCAGCCCCGCCGCGGAGCCCAGACAGACGGCTAAATGAGGAGGAGATGAGCCGTGCAGCCCAACAGGTGTCCTTAAAAAGACGGGGAGGTGTGCTTATGCGGTCTCGTCTAACTACTTCAGTTCAATCTCAGGAGAGTTTGGAACATATAGAGAGATTCTGCAGTTATTTAGGAAGCTGAAAAAAAAAAAAAAAACAGTATGTCGGCGCCGCTGTGGTGTATAGATTTAATCATCACGCTGCGACTCTGAATCGCTGCCTCACTTTTAAAAGGAATTGTTTGAGAAACTCCGCAGTCAGATGATTGATTCAGAGTGTGCGGGGGGGCTTCTACAATAGCAAACACACTAGTCAAACTGTGTATTTTGATTTTTGAATTGCATCCTGAATACATTTCTTGCTTTCCCCCCCCACCCCTCTCTCTTTGCAGCTTCGCAGCTGCTCTGCTTTAGACGTATAATAATGATGATCACATTTTGTCCTGAAGCAATAAGAGCCCGGTTACACATCAGGCAGGCTGAATGCAAAATGATATCAGAACTAATACAATCTCTGAAGGGAAATGTCATATTTGTCATTTTGACACCTGCGTGAGACTGTTGTGTTACGCTGTCATTTTACACCCACCACTCCCAGCTGTACACAGGAAGGCAACGCGGCGAGATTAACAGCGCGATCTGAGGAGCAGCCAGGATGCTTCACCGAGACGGAGAGAGAGGGAGGCAGCTCTAGGTTACTTTATCCACTCTCTCTGTGGAAAGATGTCCACTGCTCTGTAGGCGTGGTGGGAGGGATTGACTTTAAAGGCCGCTGACAGCAAATGTGCTCGCTTTGACATTAACCTCCTCCAGCTGAAAGCATTCTGAATACCTCGGTGGAAGAAAAACAAGAGCCTCGGAAATTAAATTTAAAATGCTCAGCCGGTGCGTTAGTTTGAACTGGAAGGCTGAGGTTGTTTGAAAAAGGGACGAAACAGAAGCTTTGTAATCGGTGCATCTTTCAAGTGTGTTTTCATACTGTTGTTTTGATGAGTTTGTACTCTGTCAGGGAGTTCATCGTGGGTCTGATTCAGGATCCATTTTGGATTGTGTTAGAAAATGGTGGCATCTTTTACTGAGTCACATTTATTCAATTAGAGCGCAGTCGTTTATCTTGGAATAAAAAAGGCAAAACTTTTCAAACGGAGCTGAAACGATTAGTCTGTTATTGCTAAAAATGAATTAGCTACTATTTACGATTCAATATCTATTAATTGTTTGAAGCTAGGTTTGGTTCTTCAAAAACATTCTCTGTTATATTCGTTGTAATTCTCATTACATCCCGACAGTGAACAATAAATCAAATGCTACGACAAAAAAAAAAAAAAAAAAAAACTGATATGTCGTTGTCGCAGGACTTTAATAAACCCGTCCAATCATTTCATTCGGCCCTACGGTTTACTACCCGTGCACTCATTGTGCGTCATCGGAGTCTTCCACAAGCTGCTAGTTTGACAGCTGTGAGTACTAACAATAGCCATGTTTACGTTCATAATGCTAATTTTGGGGGAGTGGCTTTGGAGGAAGACCTGAACGGACGGAGCGTCAGTGTTGCCGACTTGGCGACTTTCTCGCTAGATGTAGGGACTTATAGAGCTACTGCTGATGGCTCCTTTCATTGTAGAAGAGTTGGCCACACTGGGCTCGGTTTTTGGTTGGATCATTTTTTAAATCTAATGTACTCTTGCTAGTTTCTCAACATTACCAACCCCAGCTTTAAGTCAGATTTCCAGCTAACCCAGCAGTTGTGAGGTTCTTTGACTCATGTGATATTAAAGTGAATAACTTTGGGTTTTGGATTGATAGTCGGACAAAATGAGCATTTTGAAGACAGCACCTTGGTGTTTGTGATGGCATTTATCACTATTTCATTGACAAAGTAATTGATTAAGTCGCTGGTTAATTGACAATGAAAATGATTGTTAGCCCTGTTGATTGCAGCCCTGATTTCAAATACCAACAGATTAATGACAGTTGAGGCAGAGCGCAAGTAAATGTAGTTTTTCTACTAACTAACAGCAACAGACATGATGATGTTTGATTAACAGTGAGCTTCTGTTGGAAGACAAAATAAGAAAAGTAATCCTGACAAAAGATTTGTTTTTGGGCATGTTGCCTTCATTACATTATTTGGTCACAGTAGAGATACGACATAGTATATGGTGCACGGTTCAACCACCAGGATGTCCTTGTAGACCATTTTCAAGGGTAAATAAGTGTATGTAAAATAACTAAATAACTAATTTCGCAAAGACTCACTAATTATTCGTCAAGAAAAAGAGAAAAATACATATGATTCTAGCCAAGAAATCAGATTTAACCCTCCTATTGTCTTTCGGTCGACCGTGCAACTTTTGTCTTCCCGTCTGGTTTGCCTGTTTATAAAGCATACAGTAGAAATTATCACCCAATTCTGTGTTACACCTTTTTGGCCAACTTCATTCCAAATCATTACCACGAGTTGTAGACTTTTTTTGGGGGGGGGAATTAACGTTAATAAACCTAATTTCTGTGAAATTATACAACATTTTTGAGTAAAAAAAGAAGAAATTGTGAATTATTTTGACTATAGTTATCAGATGAACATAATGTTGATGGATTATCACTGGCTGGTTTATGTCAAAGTTTAATCAGAACATTGTTTTAGAAACCATTTCAAATTGTTTTAATGGCAGCAAATAATGACACCTGTGACCACAGATGCTATAAATTTGAATAAAATACCCAAAAATGGTAGTGTAGTGGTCAATGTATTTTTTTCCCCCGCAAAGACCATAGTAGGGAACCATCCATATTATTTTGGGGCAATTAGATTAAAGAAATCCCAATTTATGATATAATGAAGTTTGAAATCTGGTTAAAACGGTTAAACTAACTATTTATCTGAAATATTTTTCTGGTACATAGATAAAGTCTGTAATAGCATGTTTTATATTGATTTCAAGGCTATTTTCTGGCCATTAAATTTCCCCAAAATTGAAGAAGTAATACATATTTTTTACATTAATTAATTATAAACGCGGTTTCTTGTCAGCCTACACAAGTGCATTACTTTGTTCTCGCTTTGTTCTTGGATTAGTATGTTACAGTTGGTTACACTTATTGGGTCTTATCAATATATAACTGTAAATCTTTAGCCTTACCCAAGAGTTTGGGATTTTTAGGTGGTTGTATGACGTAAATATTGGTTTGTGTTTGTGGTTCACAACTGAAAATATCTGTTAAGCAGTTGCCCATTACAGTAACATTATCTTATTTGTACCAAACTGCAGCCTCTTGCTTCCATGTTATGAGGATTCATCATGGCAACATTTGAATGTGTGATGGTGGTAATAGTCTGCCAAACGCATGCTTTGGTAAACGCACTGCATGTGTAGCTGTTCTCTGTTATCTATAGCTCGGTGATGATAGATCCTGTTTTCAGATCAAATCCACTTGATTACAGTCAGAGCCCCCCCGACTCCTGCTTCCTTCACCCCGTCTCTCATCCTCTCCCTCATAGTCCTGACTTGAGTGATGGCGTTTGTGATTCCTAATGACAGTCGGAACAAATCCACGGTAATGCGGTCATATTGGGTTCTTTTTTTTTTTTTTTTTCTCCTTTCTCTGAAATCACCCTTCACAGCTCCGTACAAGCAACCTGTTCCTGAGACTCAGACTGAGTCCTGGATCCGAGCTCCAGTGAACCAGCGGGGAACAGATCAATTCCTTCCTCGGGAAGACCTCCCTGCAGCCAAAATGGACACCCTGTCCTTCTGAGCATGTCTGGGTTTTTTTTTCTCCCCCCAATATCCAAGACTTATTATGTCTTGACTCACTGGAGCTCATATCCTGGCCTCATGCTAATGCAGCCTGCTCCCTTTCCAAACCCAGCCTTGTGACAGCTTTAGCATATTTATTGATTTATTTAGGTTTTCTAGCGCGTGTATTTGTGGACTTCTTAGCGGTCTCATCTGCGATAATGCATTTATCTATAACAGAAGAGGTATGCATGCTTGCATGAGCACTCACATCCACGTAATGATGTGTGTTTCTCCTGGCTTGAGCAGGATGTCTGCACCAACACATCATTACGATTCGTTCGAGCCATTAGCTTGTGGAGAGCGAATTGTGGATGAAAAGCACAACCGCGCGTGTGCGTGTATGTGTGTGTGTGTGTGTGTGTCTATGAATATGTACAGTATGTGTACTTGCGGGTGTGCAGTGTGCCCTCCTGTGCGTCAGTGTGCATACACAGTATGTGTGTGCTCAGTGATGTGGTTAGCAATGTGGAGACCTGCAGGAGACGGTCCGTGGAGAGAGCCTGCAGGATAATTGCTGCCACAGTGACAGGTAGGGCTGCCTCTGTCAGAGTTCCCTCAGTGGGGAAGCAGTGTGTGTGTGTGTGTGTGTGTGTGTGTGTGTGTGTGTGTGTGTGTGTGTGTGTGTGTGTGTGTGTGTGTGTGTGTGTGTGTGTGTGTGTGTGTGTGTGTGTGTGTGTGTGTGTGTGTGTGTGTGTGTGTGTGTGTGTGTGTGTGTGTGTCAGCTTCGCCATCCCTTCCTCCAATAAGCTTTTCCCCAGTAGGCTCCCTTCAGACGGTGGCAGCCTTCCAGATGTTTTCATCTTGTATCACACACACACACACACATCCAGGGGAAGAAATGAAGCTTCTTTTACACAGAGCGTCAATCCAAAATGGTTTGGATATCAATTTTACCCGAGGAAAGAGAGAATAGTTTTTCATCTAGCTTTAGAGTATCATGTAGTATCTCACATGGAGTATATTGCAGTTGCGTCGTGATGTAGAGGACTCTGGATGTGGATGCATAAAGACTTGTTGAAGTTTTCTGCAGTAATATTTTTATATTCAATATCTTGCACAATGTTTTCTCATAAAACAGTAATTATGATATGGAAGTTATTTCTCCTCTTTCGAAATCGTTTCCTACGAATGTCCAGCAACAAATGTCAATATCCGCTCATTACATGCATACAGTATTTTCAAAATAAACTTCCGTCTTCACAGGAAACAACTTCCTTAGCATTAGGCAACAAAACTACTCAGTTAGGTTTAGGAAAAGATCAATTTGGTTAAGATTAGGCTACAAAACTACTTAGTTAGGTTTAGGAAAAGATTGATTTGGTTAGGATTAGGGTACAAAACTACTCAATTAGTTTTAGGAAAAGATTGATTTGGTTAGGATGAGGCTACAAAACTACTTAGTTAGGTTTAGGAAAAGATTGATTTGGTTAGGATTAGGCTACAAAACTACTCAATTAAGTTTAGGAAAATATTGATTTGGTTAGGATTAGGGTACAAAACGACTTAGTTAGGTTTAGGAAAAGATCGATTTGGTTAGGATTAGGCTACAAAACTACTCAATTAGGTTTAGGAAAAGATCGATTTGGTTAGGATTAGGGAATAAAACTACTCAATTAGGTTTAGGAAAAGATTGATTTGGTTAGGATTAGGGTACAAAACTACTCAATTAGGTTTAGGAAAAGATTGATTTGGTTAGGATTAGGGTACAAAACTACTCAATTAGGTTTAGGAAAAGATTGATTTGGTTAGGATTAGGGTACAAAACTACTCAATTAGGTTTAGGAAAAGATTGATTTGGTTAGGATTAATCTATAAAACGACTTAGTTAGGTTTAGGAAAAGATCGATTTGGTTAGGATTAGGGAATAAAACTACTCAATTAGGTTTAGGAAAAGACTGATTTGGTTAGGATCAGGGTACAAAACTACTTAGTTAGGTTTAGGAAAAGATCACCAGATGTGGCATTACTTAAATACGTAGCTTACGTGACAAATATATCAGCGTTGACTTCTGATTTCACACGGGAGACGAACACCGGTCTCTTGGGTGAAAGTCCACCTCTTCCCTACGCGGTGGTGGCAGCTATTTATATTTCCTCATGCACAATTACGTTAATTACACACTAATTGATTTTGTGGGATACATATTAATTACAGTGCATTACTTTTCGTAGGTAGAGCTACAAACAGTGTATTAGACCAGCTTGTTTGGCAAAAGGTCATCCAAAGACCAAGCAGCGTGGCTCTGCAGCGTGCTGGACTTCTGATGACCATGATTGTTTCAGATGTGCATGTGTTCACCTCATCACTCACCGTAATCCTCAAACCTATCTGTTCCTTCGTGAGCGATTGTCAGATGTGATTTACGTCGCGCACATCTGCAGACTGTCATCTCCGAAAGGGAGCGTAAACGATGTAAACGTGTCCCGGTGAGAATGCAGAGTGACATCCGTGGGGTTTCTCCACACATCTGGAGGTGCCCGCCATCCAAGTCATTTGCCGGCGCTGCTTCT
>CAKALG010045785.1:0-11647 GCA_916700815.1 Helicolenus hilgendorfi
TTAAACCCTAATAAACCAGCACTCATTAAACTCATTATGCTCCCATTTAGAGTCAAACAGACCATAAAGCAGGGTATGCTTTAGGGCGTGGCCACCTTGTGATTGACAGGTCGCTACCACGCATTGTCCGTTCTGGGTGTTGTCAGTGTTTTCGTCTTACAACTTTAACCCTTTCACAGTGTGTTTTCAGTTCATGAAAGTTAATTAGAACCTTTTTGGTCGCTTAAAAATATCGTTTTCAGCGTTCGGTTGTACTTAGCTCCACCCTCTCGTGTCACTTCTGGTTGCAAAAGACCAACATGGCGACGGCCATTTACCAAGATGGTGATGGCCAAAATGCCGAACTCGAGGCTTAAAATGCCAGTCCAAAAACCAATGGGTGACATCATGGTGACTATAGGTCCACTTCTTATACAGTCTATGATTCCCCCTGAATTTCTCCTGCTTCAACAAGTCAAGATATCTGCTGTGAAAATGGTGTATGTCCTGCTCTTTGTACGCCCGTTATCCCTACAAAACATAACTGTCCAAACAAATTATTAGCAGCCTACGTAAACATAATTTCTAGGGGACTGGATTGCACAGGCATATTCATGAAACACTTGTGTGTCAACCTAAACATGCACAGCTCATGCTACAACAAAAATGACGGTACTCAGTACATATCCCATTTACACAGGGTCACTTATTCCTAAATATATTAAACACCCACCTGCCTGTATACCCCTGCAGAGATGTTGTCTCACCCTCCATCCAGTGATGTTCCCTGGTCTGAGATCAAGTCCCCATCTCACCAAGACACACACAACATCCAGTCTCCCTACCCCTACCTCAAGGATCCGTCACCAAACAGAGCTTTGATTTGTGTTTACCAACCTTGGGATGAGGTACGCACGTGTGTGTGCACCAGTGCTACATGCTGTAAGCTCGTACAATTCTCAACGGGATACCTCAGGATGGAGGTGGTTGATGCATGGTGCGATAGACAGTGAAGGGAATGCTGATTGCAGAGAGGTTTTGAGTCAGAGGCAGAACTAACTGACACTGAAAGGCATATGTCAAGACGGCATGGTTTGGATTATGAGCTTTCTTCTCGGCTTAATTTGATTTGAATGTCACACAGCATGACGGAAAGCTAGTATTTTTAATTTCATGAAACAGAACGAGGAGCAGTTGGACACATTTATTACTTTGGATCATAACACTGTTTTTAATACTTTTGATTTGTTCATTTGAAAATATGCCGATTTTCTGAGCTTTATTTCTTTTAACAGCACAGTTTTGGTGGTTGAATATATTTCATGGTGATACAGATGGACTTAAACGTGTTGGCAATACCCCGTTTCATCTAGCGGAGTGTGTACAAAAGGGATTCACAGCCTGTATCAGCCTCCATTAAATCCATGCCAGGATACCCAGCGCGGCCTGGCAATAACCTCCTGTTGCACTCGTAAAACAGTCAAACCTTCAGATAACGTTCAAGCAAAAATATTTTTTCTCTATTACAAAAAAAGGATGGCATACCCTGCCTTATCAGGATGTCAAGAAAAACACAGAACAATTTTGCTCTACTTACAATAAGCAGAATGTGTTTTCAAACTTGGGATGTAGCAACTTTTTTTCCCCATTTGTTCCAAGATTGGATTGCATTTTAGAGCAATCCCTTTCTTTTACAAGAACACAAACACGCACCGCGCGTGAGAGGGTTTTGTGTAATTGAAAATGGGTTTGCGTTCAGTAGATGGAATTCCATCTTCCTCCCTTCAGTTCCATCACCGGGATGGAGCAGGTTTCACTGTGGCTGCCATGTAAAATACATCATGACTGTGGAGAGAAGACTTATTGATAACAGAACATGTTTCTTCATATATAAATATGAAACACCTCCTGAAGGTTATTTCTAAGGCAGGAACTCTCCTCTTAGGGTTGAAGCATAACAGGAAACATGACAGATAGTGTCATGGAAGTCATGAACCCATTATGTTGTTTGCAAATAGAATTGTACTCCACGGGCAGATTTCTATTTTTTTTCCTGAGTGCACATGCATGTGCTTGAATGCACTTTGGAGGGAGATGACAGGGGGGAGAGAGGGCATTTGAGAGGACGGAGTGCTGTGTGTTAAATCCTGTGCATGCTCAGGGTACACACCTGGTGCAAAACCACGGGATATTGAAGCACAACAGCCAAAAAAGGTGACCAGTCATTTTTCTTTTATTTATGTGCCTCTTTCCTGCCCTGTCCTCTCCAGCCAGCTGAGCCACTCAGAGTTTGATCAGCATGTGAAGCCTGACACGGACAAGGCACCATGCAATGAACATGAAAGGCTCAGCAAAACACCCAAGCGCTGACACACATACACACACACTTATTCACACAAACATACACATTTTCTTTTATGTGTCTGACTCTCACACTCTCTCGTGCCTCTGTTGTTGCTCAAAAAGGCTCAAAAACACAACCGACAATTCACACACGGCGCCCCCCCCGCTGCTCGGCACTTCTCATTCGCTCTCACGATCCCATTCATCTCAATAATGGAGAAGAGAAAAGTGCCAGTCCCAGATTGTCTGTGGCACTTCCACCACCTTGCATTTTTGAAGGTGCCAACCAATCTGTCTCGCTGACAAAATTCATGATGGTTCCACTTTTAAAGAGGGGGAGGAAGAAAGGTCATGTTTGAATAATGAATCTGCGCAGGGAAATGAACTACAGCCCCGGTGTCGGTCTGAGTTTTTGCAAATGTTCTTCAGGTGGGCGAGGAAATGACCACGGGCTCAATGTCTGTTAGAGACACTTGAGGAAAGACGAGCTAAATTTTCCATCTAAGAGAATAAATTGCCGAAACGAGGAACAAGGGAGCGAGTCCGAATGAATAAACAAACATCACTAGCTTTAAAAAATGTATCATTTATGCCCTCTACATGCCAAACAAAAGAAAAATAGAGACAGAGAGAGATGGCGATGACGATGATGTGATATACTGGCATTGTTCACTGGTATTAGCAGAAGGTCACACTCTGTCCTGACAAAAAAAAAAAAACATTATCTGGAAGGGTGAGATGGCCCACTGGGGCTCAGGGCTCATCAGAGTAAAGGACAGAGAGGCTGCAGACGACAGATACAGTGGGCAGGTCGAGGCGTCCCAAGATGGCAATAACAACCCATACAGCTGGAGATAGGTGTCATTAGGAATGGGCAGAGCTATCTGGCATCCACTTTTCTGGCACAGACGGAGACAATGCGATTAATTTAGTGCCATGTTACAGGTTGTTCCTCAAAATCTTGAGGTTAAAGCTGCAGCGGCATGAAAAAAATCTGATTTCTCTGAATATACAGCCTTATATGCAGCCTTGTACACTGAAATATTGTAACTGTCAGTATTGTATAGGGCAGTGGTTCTCAACCAGGGGTCTAGGGACCCCAGGGGTCCTTGAGGGTGTTCCAGGGGGGTCCCCAAAAAAGTGAGGAATAGTTTATTTTCACCATTTAAATCAGTATACTGTAGAAGTGAGTCCAATGTGAGTAAGAGTCATGAGAGTGACTATTCTGATCATAGGTTTCACTTCCTCCATGGTTATCTCCTCAACTGTAGTTGACAACTATAGAATTCTGGTCTTAATCATTTCCAAATCTATTCAGATGGAGGTCCATGAAGCAAAATGTTATCAAATGGGAGTCTGTGACCTAATGATTATCAATTTAGGGGTTCTTGACACGAAAAAGGTTGAGAACCACCGTAGGGAAACTCTTCTACTCAAGGTCAACGTGATCACAATATTTAGTTTGACATTGTGCATCCTTAATGAGGAGACTCTAGAGCGACTGCTTCTATGCATCAGTTATTGATTGTTACGTGAAGATTTGTTACCTAGTAATAAAAACTGGAATGTTGCAGATGAGGCTAAACCTTGCACGGCAGCTGGATTCTCACGATTTCACGAGATCGCAGGATCAAATGTCACATGACAATCCATCTTGTCAGGGTTCAAGTAATGCATTTGTGGCTTGCGAGCCAGTGCATGGACCAATCAGCGTCCTGTGAGGAGCTACTGCAGCTACAGGTATGGCTTAGGTGTGTGGAACCGTGAGACCATATGGCGACTGTTTGTTTTAAACAACAATGGCGGCTCCTGAACAGGTTATCATAAATGCTGCAATAGCATCAGTTATATCAGAACTGGAGAGTATTTCTTCATTGAAAGAAGAGCAAAGAACGGCACTGAAGGCGATGTTCAGTTAGTTTCGCTTTCATTAGTTTGACAGATGGTTCATCCAATCACCTGCCAGGTATTTTTTGAAAGTGCCAGCCCTTTTCCAAACAGTTTCCAGTGACGACTTCTCAGATGGGTCAGGTTAGGCGAGCCTTTCGTAAAGCTAAATTAAATGATTTTTTGGCCACTCGGGGGCAACGCAACAAGCTTTAAACACAACACTTAACTAAGTTGATATGGCGAACATGTTAGCAAACAGTTAGCTATTTACACATCCAGCAAGCCCATAAAAAAAACAACAAAAAGAACGGTCACCTGTCAAAAATGCAAGTTAAATATTCATTCTCCTTTTAGCCTGGCCTGATCTCCACCAACTCCTGAGAAAAACATGTGGCTCAGCTAAATGCTCCACTATGTCCACCAGCCAGTCTAATCTAATGGGCCACCTGCTGTGTCTGGGAATGAGATTGAGAGCAGCGAGAGTGAAAGAAAACATTAAAGTTACGGGCCGTAAAACCAAAACAACGAACTGAAAGACGTTAAAACGCTTCACAAAACTGAAGTTAACTACAGAACTTGGTTAGAATTATGTGTGTGTTTGTCACAGAGAGAGACACCTTTCACATTACAGCTCGTCATGTGATTGGTTGTTAATGTAAAATCAGTATGGCTTAGTGCAGCTTTAAACAGTCACTCAGTGAAGGTCTAAGTCTTCACACCTTTTTCGACTCTCGATTCAACACTGGAACATCCATGAGTCACACAGGTCCCATGATGCATCTCACTTAACCATTTATCATAACAGTATGTTGGAGCTTAATAAACAGCATACACTTGAGGAGCATAAGTATGAAAATGGTTTAATCAGCAATCTGCAGGATCGAGTGGTGGCCTCCAGTGGACAAGAGCATCTGTCGAGGAGTGACTGATTCTCTGTGTATAAATGAATGAAAAAATAAGAAGAAAGAAGGGAAAAATGGCTATGTGATGACGCCTTCAGGCTCAGGTCAGGATATTATTTACATACTGATGGGAAGTTATATATTGTATGCATTAACTGTCCGTTTGATCACGCTGATGCTAGCGCTTTTGCAAGTGAAAAAAACAGCGTAGGACATGCTGTACACGTGGAGTTTCCACAAAGTAGCAGGTGAAATCATCAGCTATTTGACTTTAACTGCTTGTCTTTGCATGATCCTGTACAGAGGTATCGGAGTAATAAAGTGGAATGATGCAATTTTATGTGCAAACCTCCCCTGTAGGAATATAAAGTGAAGGCAGGATGGAGTTCTGCTTTTAAGGCTTGAACTTGCTCCCTGGTGATACTGCATTCAGCAAGACAAGACTACAGCTCATCCTAATTATTTCTAACTGATGGGCCAATCCATCAAGAGAGACAGTCTAAAAGAGGGAAGGGAGGAGGAGGAGGGAAGCAGGGAAGGACGGTAAGAACTCACGCTGAGGTTCAACCGCTCTTCCTCCGTATGGATCTTTCCTTTCCGTGTTTTTATCCCTCTTGTTCTTTCAGTTTTTCATCTCTCCCGTTTCACATCTCTTATTGCTTCCTCACTTCTCTACAGTCGCCTCATGCTCTCCACAGGAAAACATACCTTCTTTTGTGTTACTGCACAGCATATTTGGCAAGGTGCAGGGTAAGTCGATAACACAAGTACATGGGGTTGTCATCGGCATAGTTTATATACGCACAAGCAAGTGATCTTCTGTCTGAATGAGTGAATGTGAATTCACCTATTTAGCTTTATTCCTCATATGAGGATTCCATGACAAATGCCCACAGTCTAGGCACATTGGGTCATTAAATTCAGATTTATAAGATTGATATCAATACTTATCAAAACACTAACGCCCCCTTACGCCATCAAAGGCCCCAGGCGCCTATTCTCCCCTCATGAAGAGAGAGATGGATAGACCCAGAGAATGGACAAGAGCGAGAGGAAGAGAAAGGGATAGATAGAGAGAAAAAATGTCCTCAGCCACAGCAGCTGAGTGCGATTCACCATCGCGGCATTAGCTGACGTCTCCTGATAACAATGGTAAGGGATTAATCAGTATTCCATGCATAGCTTAGGGCTGCACTAGTCCTTTATCACACCAGCAACTGCGGCCTTCCTCTAAAGGTAAGGTTAAAATGGAGATTACGCTTTGTTCCCGCTCACCTCCTCTAATGAACCTTATCTCCCCTCACTACCCATCTCTTCATTCGGTTTCGCTCGCACAGAATAACACACCTCCTGCCCCCTTTTCCCCTCTCTGGAGGAAAAACAGAGAAAAGCTCTCTGTTTGCTGTGTCTCTTTTTAAGTGCAATGGGCCAGTCACCCGGTTGTCTCCCTCATTTCCGCTTTCAGTCATTCACATTGAGGCATTAACACTTCTCTACTGCTTAGAGGCTGTCCCGTCCAATGTCTAAACAATGTGTGCAAATCCCTGACCATGGACCCATTTGCTCATAATGCTTTAGAATTACTCACTGCTTTCATCCCAAAAAAGCAAAATTCACTTCTGCAAACCAGTAAACACTAATGTCTACACTTGAGAAGAAAATCTATTTAGTCGGACTAATTAAAACATGTTGTTGCAAGTCCAATGCTATCCGTCTCATATGCAAAGCAACAAATCAATTCATGTGCTAAATTACACAGCAAACACCTGAAGGGGAGAAAATAATTTTCTCATATTTGAAGCATGTGGCGTCAATTTAACCTCAAATATTTAGAAGAATTGGGAGTTGATTCAAACGCAACCTATTTAAAATGTAGTGTTTATAGATTTAGGTATCAAATTAAAACAGTTTACATCACACAAACGAATGCTAACAGCTAATTCTTAAGTAGAAATTAATTGTTACAAAATATGTACACCCAGTACTTACCGGGTGGAACTGCTACGTAGTCAACTGACAAAACTTATGTTAGCCTGCTGGCATTAACTGAATATAGTCGACACATTTGACCTGACATTTAAAATGCTGTTTAATTATGTAATCTTGGAAGACTTTAAATTAATTATTTACAATTATCACAACAAATTAATAATTCAACAAAGTAACACAACCTCAACGAAAAAAAAAAATGCTAATAACATCAGGCTAGAACTGAAAAAATGTCTCAGTTAGGTTGGCATAATTGGATATTCCCAGTCATCTCTACACTGCAAACTAACTTTCTAAATTCTCCAAGTACATATGACATAATTTGTATTGGATAATTTATAACATAATAAACAACATAAAGAAAATTTATTCAGAAAAGATTGGAAACAAGCCAGCAGTCCAGTTCAGTTCAGTTCAGTTTCCATTAGCAAAAGTTGTGGATGGTACCAATAGAACCGTTCCATTCTTGGTTCCACCTCGGTCGAGGTTCCAAGTGAGCTGAGCAGATACTAGAAGGTGAGTTAAAACATTGCAGACCACTGATTGGTCAGAGAGAATCATCACTGGCGTGACCGCACAAATCCACCGTATTTAAATAGCCATGTAGCGACCGCACATTTTTAATTCACAACCCAGATTTGAAAAAAAATGGCAGCTCGCAAAACTACGCCGACACGTTACGTAGCCTACACTATGCTGTACAATTGACAAAGTGCAGATCCTCTGTTTGGTTGCTGTTGAAATGATACTGGTACCAAAAGTGAGTCGAGTCAAGCAGAGCAGTTTGCATCGATGATGCCTTTGATTGGAAACATTACAAACGTTTCCTGGCAAACAATTTACACATTACTTAAGTTTTTGCTCTGTAAAACATTTATTAAGTTTGATGGTACAACCAAACTTAGTATGCCACTGTTTTGAAACTACCTAGTCGTTACTGAGAAAAGATATGGAAGCACTTGGTGATAGATTTCCGGTGCAACCCAATCCAGTTCTCAGACATGCTGATACTAATCTGTATGGACCAACTGTACGGATGTGTCAAGCACATTAAAAGAGGCCATTCAATACATTCCTTCAGGATCTATCTTGGTCACGTGCACAGCTGAATCACATGCTGGTGAAACAGCAGCAGCCTTTACACCTGAGCAGGAGGCACAAATATGTAACATGGCGATGGCACATCATGCCACTCAACATGACGATGACATCTTTCAGCACATCGACTCTGTGATCCTCTCAACCATGAATCAGTTGCCATGAATCACACTGTCACTTCACTATTCTTAGACATGCAAATACATGTTCAGAATATATAATGCAATTGAATTATATACACTTATTGTAATTATGTGATTACAGTGGTTTTCCTGGTGGAAAAATGCGTCCACCACGCAAATTTGTTACCTTCATGAGGCGGGATTCAACCTGGCAAAGCCAAAAGAAATGGTCACAAGAGATGTAAGAGGGGTGATTTTACAGGGTGCTCAAATATTAGAGTATGTTTGTAATTTCCTCAAATTTCTATCATTGGGCTTTACAATATAAAAACATTTTCTCGCCTTTTTGGAGGCTTTGTACAACCTTCTTATTTCTCAAAATGAGAGTGCTGCTGAAGGCCGACTCAATGAATGATGTGGCAGTTTGGGACAATTTTAGCTTTTACCTGTCGGCTCTTAAAAGGCAATGGTTTCCCTTCCAAGTGTTCCATCCCAATGTATTCATTGTTTCTCCATTCAACTGAGGAATTCGCCTCATCAGTCTCCAAACCACATTCATGTCGACTCTTTACTGAATGCAGGGCCATGCATCATAAGCGACAACATCGGGTGTGCTGTGAATAAAATGTTGTGGCTAAAAAGAGAACAGAAACTGGGAGAACAGGGAAATGCCAGAAAAGATATTTCTTTCTATTTACTTTTTGCAACCCTTTCACGCATAGAGGTCACTACAGTGGACAGCTATTCAAAAGGTGTTGTCTTGTATATGCATGGGTTGTGATGGCACATCAGGCACTGCGTTGAATCCACGTGCAGATACCATACACTGCCACCCACTGGCCAGCTGTTGTAAGTGCAACACAAATTCCTCAAACCCGAGATGGCCGTCGGACAGCCAGAAACGCTGACAAGCTCAGGTATATATCTTGTCAGTCCTTCTATAGTAGGAGACCATATATAAAGATGGACGACATGACAGCTCCCCAAAAATGAAGCCAAAACATCTTAATCGCCCTCTGGTGGCTGGCTGCAGTATAGGTCATACATCCTGCTCCTCCATGTTAGCGGATGGGCCATGGGCCAACTAAAAAGCTGGAGGCTCTGGAATTGCACAAGAGAGGAGATGTAACTTTAACCTCTTTCCCTGTGATGTTTGTGGGTTTTTAATTGAAAAGACTGACCTTTTGTTACTGCTGTGCTCACAGGACTACTTGGCCCAATAACCTAGCTTTGCCTTGACTTATTGTTGATGTATTTTTTTTAATGATGAGTTTCATATTCTGTGGACACCCCATTTAATATGTGTCGCTGTCCACTGACAGGGGGTTCTGAATGTGGCATATTGTTACGGGAGGGAATGGCCTCCCAAAATGTCCGTAGCCCTGGGGCTTCAAGTGATATTAAGGCACCCATGTGTACAGCTATTCCATCAGAGAAAAGAAGCGGAAAACAACAGCCTGCTGTGGCTGGAAATGGTGATGATGAGAGCTGCGAGAAAACAGTGAAGTTGTGGGCCGTAGAACCAAAACGATGAGCTGCAAAATGCTAAAACGCTCTGTAGAGCTGAGAACTAATTCTCTGTGGGTTTGTCACTATAGAGGGACTCCTTTCACGTTACACAGTCATTTCATCCATTGTTATAAAAAATATTTATAAGTGCAGCTTTAAGGACTGCACTTGCCAATGTGTGGGGAGACGGTCATTTTTAAAGGGGAATTCCACCATTTTTATTATGAAAGTCTGTTTACAGGTCTTGGGGAGGAGTACTACTGCATATAAGGGGTGTAAGAAAATACCGAAAATATAGAATATCGCGATAGTGTGTTAAGTGATACTGTATTGATTCTCAATATATAATATAATAATAATAACATTTTTACTTAGATGTTATGCATATGGTGGTATGTTCTTTACACTATGACCGTTTTCTTGAAATTAGATTTTAAAAATTGCAATATATCACAATATATTGAATCATAACCCCTGTATCATGATACGTATCGTATCGCCAGATTCTTGCCAAAACACAGCCCTACTGCATATATGTTGTATAAAGCCTTTTGTGGCTCCAGGAGGAGCTGTATGATGTCTGACAAATTGCCTCAATTGATGTCACTTGAGTCTGACTGTATACTGGTTTCAAAATGAAAGCAACTAAATATCTGTTTGTGGATCTGTAGCGATGGTAAATGGTTTAAGTATCTTTCCTCCAGCTCCTTCTGTTCTGTTCTTGCAGTCACAGTTTTTTTACTGCCAGACTTTAGTCTGCCATCATAAATGAGTGATGTGATCTGATCTACCATTTCCTATATTTCAATTTCTAACCTCTCTGCTTCGTCTGTCTTCACAGGGTATCAACCTAGTTCCCCCTTTTTGTGCAACTGAAATGTAGATCTCAGGATCCCATTTGCATTAAAAAATGGTGAAAAATAGTCGCTTCGGCTTCAAGGGACATATCTCTCGTACATGCACTATTGTTCACGCCGAATCTCTGCGAAAAAGCTCGAGTCATTTCTCTGCATGAGTGGCCTTTCTAAACCAACAGGCTTTAGATGAATTCTAAATCACTCAATGTGCTTCACTCTCCACTTTCTCTCTCAGACCACTCAGATCCAGAGCTGGCATGATAAATCTGTATGCACATCTGCCAAGCCATCCCTGTCTCCTCTCCACATCTCTTCCTCCTCCCTGTTCTAACTCCCCCCCTCCTCCCTCCATCTCTCGGTCCCAGACTCATTTGATTTGGGGTGTAATTGCGGGTGCAGATCTGTGGCAGGGTGTGGAGAGGAGCGATTGCTGTGCTCCACTGAGTGCTGAGGATGAGATAGAAGAGAACAGTGCCCAGGAGACTCCATGCTGCTATAGCTGGTTACCTAGACTCATACCTAGCTCCAAGCGCACTACAGTGCCAACGGGAAGCCGAGGTTGGCTTTGCCAGTTTAAGTCTCTCTGTCTTTGCTTTGCTCTCTCTTTCTTCTCTGTCTCTTTCACGCTTGACTCTCTCCCCTGTGGTAGCTTCTTATTCTCTTTTCACCTCTCATTTCCTCTCTCCTGAATTTGCCTCTCTTCATCTATCACATAGGTCGTAGATGTAAACCTAAAAGACAATATGTCTCTCTGTGTCTCTCTCATCCACACTCTTACCACAAGCATGCATTTTCAATTCGTTGTGGACTTAGTTCCTGCAGATTTATCCTTGCTAGGGCTCGAGTTACCAATTACCACGCCAGGTGCCTTCACATTTTCGATTTCACATTCACTTGGCTAGAAAAGTAAACCCCAAATATGTGTGAACGCGTATTGCAGACGAGCGGTGGGATGTTG
>CAKALG010045787.1:3857-15594 GCA_916700815.1 Helicolenus hilgendorfi
TGTGCAATTAATCGCAATTAAATATTTTAATTGATTGAGAGCTTGGGTGGTACGAAGCACAGGATGCAGCGAAGTTGCCCCTGTGAAATAAACAATCGTCAAACAGCGGAAGGGGAGGATAATGCCGCATGAAATCCGCAGCGGTTTTATACTCACAGTCTAAAACCGGTGAGTCAGACTATATGCTTACCAATGATGCAGGGTCCTGGTAGCGGTTCAGAGGAACCAGACCCAGACCAATCATCTTCACTGCTAACACATGCGCCGTCTCTGCCCCCACAATCCTCTGCAGCAGGGGCATCAGCTGATTGGCGTAGAAACGCTCATCTCCAACTGCAGTGAGGTAGGAGGCAAACAGAAGGCTACCTGAGCCGATGATCTTCACTGCCTCTTTGAACTGCTTCTGTTGACAAGAGCATGAAAATGAATACATAAAACTGTGTCTTCAAAAGGAATTACATTAATTAATGTGAACAGACTGGTAATAGTTCAATAAAAACATTCATGTTTGCACGCAGTTACACAATTTTCACCATAACCTGAGTTTGTATGCTGTGTTTGCTATTGGAGGGTCTTTGTTGGTGTCTCTTGTGTTTAAAGTCGACGACTTAACTGTTATGAAGTGATGAACACAACAATGACATACTGTATCATCACTATTTATGTTGATATTGCGAACTTGATAGTCACCAGTTGCTTATTCACACATCCAGCAGTTACAAAGCGACATTATAATTTATTTGGGGTCGTGTTTCTCTCCACCTGGTGAATTTAAATCAAATATTCACTCTGTTTTAACTCTGTTTTTGGTCTCTACCATCTCCTGAGGAAAATATCTGCCCCTAATATTGTTTATAGCCGCTTTAAATCTTTTAATCTGACGCTGGTTATGTTACGTGATGAGTTAACTAGTTGCAGAAGATGCTTTCCGACTCACAACCAGTTATAACATTAATGCGGTTAAAAGACATTCCTGATTTTACTACATCATAGTCGATTTGTTGCACCTGCAACATGTATTAAAGGACAAGTTACACCTTTACAATTATTTTGAGTGCATAATGTTCACTGATTTCAGAATATCTTCACCCAACTTTAAAGCTATTTAAAGGCAGGGGAACCAACTCAAAAGTCATAAACTGACATATTATCACTTTATGAAGTTTGTGTTAGACAACAGTTGCCACGGAGCATCATAAGCATTCGTTTGGCGTTGCTATCCATCTACTACATTAGGTGACCAGATATTCACTCTCCTATTAGCTCTGCTTTGGTCTCTACCAACTTCTGAAGAGGATACTATCTGTCTCTGTAGCTGCTAAGTAAATTCTCCACTCGCTTATATTATCTGTGCTGTTTGGTGCTGGCTGCTGGGTGTACAGTGGGTTCATGAAAAGCTTCTGCTGTGGCCGGAAATGAGATTGATGAAATCAGAGTTACGGGTCGGAAAACCAAAACAATCATCTAATAGACGCTAACATTCTACGTGGACGTGCAGTTTTGAGTAGTAGTTCTTTGTGGTTTTATTCTTTTGAAGAGATCTAATCCTGCAGAATAACAGCAGGCACCAGTGTGGATGGAACAAGGTTGGACAGGGATTTTTTAAGATTATAAGATTGAGGCATTTATATGACATAAGTGAATTATGTCTTTCAAAGGATTCCCAATGTTTTAACAAAGATATAATTCACAGCTACAGTGTTTTAGACTCAACACCAAGACAGATGTGTGTTTTCCCACTGATTGTTTGGCTTAACAAGACAATTTCCATGATGCGTTATTATAAATTATAATCGGTGTGCATTTAATGTATATAAATAAATTGGAATTACATAAATTGGGTCTCACTGTAAAGCAGAGACTCTTGTGAATCCAAAGAGCCCAACTGTATTCATGTGTGATGATGTTAGTCCCCATAGTAGCCATTTCATTAAAGTGAGACCATTTTTTTTAAACTTGACCTCACTGTATGAAATGACCTGTGGTGACCTCTAGGATAACCACAGCCTCATGAAACTTTACAACCACAAACTACTGACCAAGAGCATTCAGAGGATGGATGGCTTTCCTAGGTATATTGACAATAAGGGTCTTTCTGAGCAGTTTACAGAACAGAAGTGCTCGCCATCCAAACGCCGAAAAATGCAATTCTTGCAGAAAGTTTCAGATCAAAAGTATTTTTTTATCCCAAATCACTGCATGGCCTTTTCTATGGTGTTCCTCATGGTATTGGTGTCTTAATGTGGTATTTTGGAGGGATTGTTGATCATTTTTATTAATTCTCAATAGGTCAAAAATGGTTAAATTTAACACCAAATGTGTGTAACAAATGGCATCAACAGAAAAATTGATGCAACAACTTATGAGACATAATAGAGCATGAATGACCATCATATACTTAAATCATAATGTTCTAAACCCTTAAACATTTACAAGTTATTTTAATTAATTAGAACAACTTCACACAGAAAGTTAATAGCTAAAAACATTTCATATTATTTAATACATAAATCAAAACATCTGTCTTTGTGCAGTTTTCTTACAATAACCGTGCAAGTTTTCAAAGGGGCAGTAAAGCTAATAGTAAAGACACCACCACTACATGTGTTTCTCTATGTAAAGACACAGCAGAGCTACTCAGCTGTTTCCTGGTTTAACATTACTATGGCTAACTCAGTTAGCTCAGTTAGCAAACAGGAACTACTGTCACAGCAAATCTCGTGGCGACGTTTCAAATATCTCATTCAGCCAAAAGAAAGGATATTAAATGAGGTGTCTATGAGATTACCTTCAGGGGTCCCGCCATGGACGCAGCTCTATCACTGCGTCAAAGGACATTGAATAGATTTCATAACATGTTACAGAAACACACGTGGTAACAACTTCCTCCCTATCCTCTCGCGAGATTTCCGTCCTGGGCTGTGTGAGAAACAGCTCTTTAGCTCCTCTCCAGTAGCTCCCTGTGGATTTATAAAAATGGAAATGAATAGCTGTTTTTCTTTACATTATTTATCATTGTTGTAGGTCTAACGTACGACAGAGTATTAGGGCCACATTGAGGAAAAAAGATTAATCTGAGATTTCAAGAATAAAGTTTTAATATTATGAAAATACAGTCACAAGTTTAGGAGAAAAGAGTAAAGTATTTTGAGAATAATGTCATAATATTATAAATTTCTTTCTGTTACTTTCTTTCTTTCTCATTAAGCTATGACTTTATTCTCGTAATATTACAACATTTTTTCTCGTAAAGTTATGACTTTATTCTCGTAATATTACAACATTTTTTCTCGTAAAGTTATGACTTTATTCTCGTAATATTACAAAAAAAATTCTCGTAAAGTTATGACTTTATTCTCGTAATATTACAAAAAAAATTCTCGTAAAGTTATGACTTTATTCTCGTAATATTACAACATTTTTTCTCGTAAAGTTATGACTTTATTCTCGTAATATTACAACATTTTTTCTCGTAAAGTTATGACTTTATTCTCGTAATATTACAACATTTTTTCTCGTAAAGTTATGACTTTATTCTCGTAATATTACAACATTTTTTCTCGTAAAGTTATGACTTTATTCTTGTTATATTACTACTTTTTTCTCGTGATATTATGACTTTATCCTGAAATCTCTGATTTTTTTCCCCTCAATATGGCCCTAATACTCCGTCGTACATTTGCACTTTGGCCCTCACTGCATTAGACTTATATACTATATACTTAGACTATAAACTGTGTTACCTTCATCACAATGCTCAAATGTTTTGCGGCTCCAGAGAGATTTTTTTTCTTTTTCTTTGCCTAAAATGGCTCTTTTGATAGTAAAGGTTGTTGAGGTTAGGTGCTTTTCAAGAGGCAAAATGAAGGTAGTGAGTATTTAAGATGATTTACTTTGAGAATAAGATATTGCTTTTAAGAAATTCTCATTATAATACATATGATAATAATATACAGTATGTTTTTCATGAAACAATATGATAAGATAGGATACAACTTTATTTTGAGTTTGCAGTGGAATTAATTTTGCATCCATAGGCAGCTCAGTTTGAGAAAAGTACACATACAATAGACATACTGTTACCATAGACAGAAAGACAAGTAAGACCCATCAGACAAAAAACAAAACACATCACAATTATTCATACATAACCCATTACAAAATTACCATCTGTCCTCTGGATTTACATGTCTCCAGCAGCACATTAATTATTATTTAGCAACAAGATGGACTGATGGACAAAAGCGTTCTTTAGCCTGATGCGGTTAAATGTAGGGACTGTAAATCACCTGTTGGAGGGCAGAAGTTGATATTATTCCCCATTTAAAACATGTAAGGGATCAGAAGAGATGCTGTTGGCCAGTCTGAGCATACTCTTGTTGTGAGCTGCTTGAAAGGAGGCTGTCACAGGTTGGCCAATGATCTTCGCGCTGATTTTGATTTGGCTATAAAGTTTAGTTTTAAGTTTTACAGATATACTACTGAGCCAGGCTGTGCTGCAGTACAACAGGACACTCTGAATCCCTGAACTGAAAAATAGAAAAATAATCTGGCTACTGACTCCAAAAGATCTGAGTCTGCAAAGAAAGTAAATGCGCTGCTGTATCTTCTTACAAGTAAATTCAATGTGAGGGGTCCATGATAAGGTGGAGTCTATCATAACTCCAGGTATTTGTAGGAAGAAACCTGTTTAATTTCTACATTATGAATTGTAATTGGAGGCAGCTGACAGTCAGGAGGAAGGCTTACTTGTGTTAATGATAAGAAACGTGTCCTTGGTCAGTTTGGGAGGTTCAGCTTGTGTGACCTTCAGTGATGCCAACTTCACTTTGCATCTTGTTTGAGTGTCTCCAGTGATTTTCCTAATGTATTGAGAACGTATGCAGAGTGTTTTCTGGAGAAAGCTCCCTGATTTCCATGTGACAGATGAATGTGATCTTGCTCAGCTTCAGCCACAGTTCCTGCACTACTATGTGCTTCAGCTCTGTACTTTATAATAACTATGGGCATGATACTCCGAACCGCTGTCTTTTTGTGGATTTCAGTTGGATTTCTGTCTTTACTGGAAGTAAAGTCTGAGGCCTGTACAGGCATCGACTGTGAATTTGTTTTCAGAAATGTCTGCTTTGAGTTTGTTGGAGGATCTGAAACCTGGTGCCAAGCCAGGAGCAGCTGTGAAAAGCGCGGAGGGGAACTCCTGAAGGTGATGAACTACCCGATCAAAATGTTCCTGAAGAACATCCCCAGAGAGGGAAACACCTGGTGGCTGGGGGACGGGGTCCAAGGGCAGTACCAGGAGCCCACCATAAGTGAGTGTTTTTCACCTGTGATCCTTGAAATCAAGTCTGTTTGAGACCTCGATGCTTTACATGCAGAATGTTGGATAGTTCAAGCACAAAATATGACTTTTTCTTTTAAAGTTGTTTGATTTGATTAATTATCAGAGGCCTTGTGGCTAAAGTTATAGTTAATATTTCACAGAGAAAACAGCACACATTAGAAAAATGTATTCACAATACCACAAAATTATCCCAGGGGAGGTTCCCGACTTTCTTATGCAAAAAAGAAGGGGCGGGGTTTCATTTGAAATGTTTTAATGCAGGTATCAACACAATGTGAAATTTTAATCTTTTTTTATATATATAATTTTTTTCATCTAATAAAATGTAAAAAAGACAAACTTCTCAAATGCAAATCAGTGTTTAATGTTAACATAGACAGCAGTACAAGAGTTTTCCCAAAATACAGTAAACAAATTCACAAAATTCTTATTTAAGTCCGAAAATACAACAATTAAACAATACAAAATCATTACTAGCGAGATTCACAAATGATTAATGAAATGTAAATTGTTATTTTTAAATTCATAACTTTTAATAGGGCTGACCCCTCTTAGTTGATCAGTCGACTAAAAGATTGTTTTGGTCTTTGTCGACTAACATTTCTTTAGTCGATTAGTCGTTTTTATGCCTTATTTATGCTGAATGACTTATTTCTAGACTTATTCACACGATTTAAAGTGGTGCTTTTGTGTGATTCAGATCAGTTTCACAGATCTGTCGATTAAATCAACTAACTGATAAGCCAACAAAATCTTATGTGTGTTAGTCGACTAAGAATTTCTTTGGTCGAGGACAAACTTTACCTTTTGTTTATCCAGACGACACGAGACCATGAAGTGTTTACTGCATCATGAAATAACAGAACAAACTATTTAGATCATAAAAGTTTTATCTGACTTTGTTCAAAGTGTCACTGAGTCAAGGCACTTTTTTTATATTGTGTCCCCGTCCTTGAATTTGTAAATTTTACTTTTTATGTCACTACAGTATTCACTGGTTTAAAGCCACCTGTCCTTACTAAATTAAAATTATTTAGAGTGCTGCGTTTAGCTGCGTTTGTCTGTATTATATCATTAAAAATAAATATGTTTTGGTTTTGTTGGTTAGACAAAACAAGTCATTTGAACACTTCACACTGGGCTCTGGTAACTGTTACTGATGTTATGTGCAATTTCCCCTTTCACATACACTTTTTTTTTGCAAAACAGAAAATGCTGACATTTCTAAGGGCAACTGCACGTACATGAAGCTGGATCCTCTTCAGCTCGTCACAACATTTGACTGCAACCAGAGACGAGGCTTCCTCTGCACCCACAGTATGATAAACAGCCTCCTAATCCCTGCTTTAACTCCGTCCTTCCTCACCTCTTTCTTTCCTTCCTTCCTTTCCTCCTTTCTTCTCTTGTATTCACTACAACTAAGTGAAGTTTATCACAGTTTTCTTTGTTTTATTTCACTTTATATGCAACATGCTGATTGTTAACAGTGTCATTCTTGTTTTAAAGATCAGTGTGTGTCTTCGTCAAACACAGAGGTAAGAGATACATTTCACGCTCAGTAAGAAGCTGCATAAACATCCAGACTCAATTTTCATGTTAGTTTTGTTCATTTTTTTGTTTCTTTGCAGAACACAGTGGTGTCCAGCCGTGCAACCAGATCTCGTAAGTTGGATTGAAACGTTATGTGTCTCATGATTTCAATCAACAATGAGAGGGAGGAACAGAGCAGTCACTAAACTGAGTTTGTGTCT
Organism: Helicolenus hilgendorfi; assembly: GCA_916700815.1. NCBI lineage: Eukaryota > Metazoa > Chordata > Actinopteri > Perciformes > Sebastidae > Helicolenus > Helicolenus hilgendorfi. The sequence continues at coordinate 10,950 of CAKALG010045787.1, forward strand.
CTGCCTCTCTTTCTTTCTCAAACACAATTTGATTTCAGGACCCAAAAGGGATGTAAGTGCCATGGATTCAGCTGTTGGAAATATTAAAAAACTTCTCGAGGTGAGAGATGATGCCTCATTAATTTCACATATAGGTGTTTCACCAATGAATCATAAAGTTCATTGAATAGTTAATTATACCTCAAAGTTCACAAGTGCTGTTTTTCTGATACAGGAAGCAGATAAAGAACTATATCGAATGGAAACGACAGAAGGGGAGCCGACAAACGACAACAGGGTGGGTTTCTTCACTTTGGAAAGTATGGGCACGTCATGGCACATTAACGGGAGACACCGGGTGCATAGAGTAATACATTTAACTAATAGGTATTGCCATGAAACTTCCCCAGTTGGTTACTTACATTAAGACAATTCGTTTTTATATTACAAGTTTTCTGAAATGGTATGTTTAAATATGCAAACGATGCATTATCTAATAGTAACTTTGTGTGAATTTAGAAGAAATCTACAGACGCAAATAGACCAAGTGTCGTAAAATAAACACCTAAATGTGTATTTTGGTTTTCTTTCCACTAGTCTAAATTAATGTTTTTGCCCCTTTAATGAACACCTGTTTTTTTTCCTTTCACAGGACAATTTCATTAAGTATTTGTTGGCAGGTACTAAAAAGCTGACTCCAGAATTTGCTTTGGAAAACAACAACACCATCAGTCACATCATCAACTGCAGCACGGGCATCCGCATCCTCTCAGTGAACAAATGTGACATCAAGACCAACCCAAACCCTACAGTAAGTACTGGGACATTATGTTGTCATTATGGCTGTTACAATCAGGTGATGTTCTTTTCTTTTGTCCTCTCCAGTCTTTGTTTGAGGATGTCTTTGAGATCTATCGGACTATCTCGGTACTGATTGGTTCGACAACCACAGAGAAAATTATCATCAGGCACCCAACAGGCACCATCTATCAGAGCACGTAGGTATTTCCTTTCAGAGTATCACTCACCTGATATTTCTTTATAACACATTTTCTTTAATTTTTAAGCATATAAATATGGCAGCAAGTATATTAAAAAAACTGCTATACAGTATATTCCACATTTCATTTCCCTCCCCGCAGACACACACCTGCTGGCCTCAGCAACGCTGTGTTGGGTTCAGAGCAAGATGGGGAGTACGTCGTACTCCCCTCATTTGGAGCACTTGAGTCACAGCTGGGAGGGTACAGCAAAATCATCACTCAGGTCTGTGTGTGAGCCTTGTGTGTGTGTGTTTGCACCTCTTTTTTTTGGTCATCTACAGCCTTTTAAGCAGAGTTTTTCTCCCTCTTAGATGGCTTCATTCTCAAGGAATCCCCATGAGTCTGACGACAACATCTCAGGAACAGTTTGCAGCCTTTTACTCAGTGATGGAACCACAGACATAAAGCTGGCAAACCTGACAGAGAATATAGAGGTACAACCAGCATGAGATTTCTGTTACAAATTGGGGAGAAAAGGTGGTAAATATACTACTACTAAAAAGAAAAAGATAAATGACAGGCTACTACTGAAAGTCCAAAACTTAAGAAAATCGTATTTTAAACCTTCATGTTTACAACAAAATTATGTAGCTAAGTGAGTAAATGCTATTGAAGGTCCAGTGTGTAATACTTCATGGGATCTATGAGCAGAAATGGAATATAATATTCATAACTATGTTTGCATTAGTGTATGAACTATGAACTGTTGTGTTTTCGTTAGCTTAGAATGAGCCCTTCGTATCAGAGGGAGCGGGTCCTCTTCACGGAGTCTACCATGTTGCTCCGCCATGTTTCTAGCTCAGAACGGACAAACCAAACACTGGCTCTAGAGAGACTTTAACGCTTTTACATTACCTATAGGCCACCGTAGTTCTCAGACACACTTGTGAAACTGCCGTAACGTGAGCTTCAGAGTGTATAAGCGTGCTACCGCCAACCACCGTCTGACATAAAGTTGTGTTATTGTGGTAAGGATGGTCTCTGAGCGAGGCGAACAGCGTCACCATGGTTTTGCACTCAGTAGCTCACGTTACCGCAGTCTTGGAAAGGGAGGAGTGAGCAGAGGGGTACTCGGTTGGTTGCAATCTGCAACCACACCACTAGATGTCGCCAAATCCTACACACTGGACTTTTAAGTAAATGCTATTAAAGCTACTAGATATATTAAAGTCAACTCACCTTCTTCTCTGAACTTTTGAGACAAAGTCAGCAAAAACATCATTTTCAAATAACCATGCCAATTTGATCATCTATACATATAAATATTTCTCTCTTTTTTGGAACCTTTTCATGAAAAATTAGCTCTTATATCATTGTCGTATATACAGTCCATTGGAAAATCAAACTCACTGTCCTACAGAGTTCACACAATCTATTTTCGTCCTGGATATTATTGAATCTACCAACTTTATTGTTTAGAGGAAATATACCTCTTCTTAATTGTGCAACTAAAGATCTTTGTAGCATATGATGCAGGGCTATATTTTTGATGGATTAACATACTATAGTTCTGTTACAGTTTTAGTTCAGAGAGTAGGACCCACATGACAGCTTGACGAGCTATAATACCAAAAGCTGTTAGAAAGACATAACACAAGGGGAGAGTAACTTTCAAAATAAAACAGGAAACAAATTACGACCAAAACACAGGACCATGATGGTTTCATTTTAATAGTAATACTAACTTGCTTTGTCGGGTTTCTCCAGATCTTTCTGCCTCACCCAAATGCTTCAATAGTGACAAACAGTACTGTGTTGGAGAAGAACATGAAAGTGGTGAACAGAGTCAATATCTCTGACCCTGATGTGACCATCTTCTTCAGCGTGGAGCCCAGTGCCAACGTGTCATTGGCTCTTAGGTTGTCTCTAGGGTCTCCTCCTAACGACACATATTTCAGCAACAGGACCATCTTGAGCGAAACAGGTAACTGTCGCTACAGGCAGGCATTGCTGCATACCCTCACCTCTGATTTGTATAGTCACTGAGTTTAAAAATGACATAGGGCCACTGGGATCCAGGTAGGTTTAATAATAACACAAAATAGCAATAGACACTATTTTACCATTGTTTGCTTTATGTGCTCCCACTTCTCTCATGTATGAATATATCATTACTATATTGGCTCTTGTATTATGAGGTCATACATTGGCTGATTTTTGCAACAGGAGGCTATCGCTGGATGATAACCCCCATGATGATGCAGCAGACTACTGGAGTCTTGTATGTTGACACACACCTCTTCAATTCCACTTGGGAGCCGGACTTAACGCTGAAGATCTCTTCTTTTATGGCCAAGTGCTTGTACTGGGACATAAAGAGGGAGAATTGGAGCACTGATGGCTGCCAGGTGAGTTTCCACCTGGATAAAGTCTGACGAACTTGGCTCTGCATGTTCAGTAATGTTGCATATCAGACAGTGATGTGCCGTCTTCGTCTCAGGTGGGGGAGAAAAGCACTCCGGAGCGAACACAGTGTCTGTGCAACCACCTCACTCTCTTTGGGAGCACCTTCTTTGTGAAGCCAAACTACGTGGACCTATCTCGCACAGCAGAGTTGTTTGCCAGCGTGACTGAAAACTACGTGGTGCTGGCACTGCTGTGCACTTTCTTTGGGCTCTACCTGGCCACTCTGCTGTGGGCCTGCTATGCCGACCGCAGGGCCCGCTCTAAGGTCAGTCTCTGCAAATAGCTCTCATAAAACATGTCTTTTTGTATGTGTTTTTCATATTATGTTATTAATTAATGTATGAGGTTTTTAACAGCGATGGAAGACGTAATTAGATATTTAGCTATATTTTGCATTAAAGGTACAGTGTGTAGGATTTGGAGACATATGATGATGTGGTTGCAGATTGCAACCAACCAAGTACCCCTCCGCTCACTCCTCCCTTTCCAAGACTGTGGTAACGTGAGCCGCCAAATGCAAAACCGTGTTAACGCCGTCATCTGGTCAAAAGTCAGATGACGGCTTGCGGTACCCTAGTTTTCCACTCTACAGCTCATGTTACCGCAGTTTCACAAGCGTGTCGGAGAACTACGGTGGCCTTCAAGTAACGTAAAAACGTGAAATGTTCTCTCTGGAGCCACTGTTTGGTTTTTCCGTTCGGGGCTACTGTAGAAACATGGCGGTGAAACATGGCGGTGCAACATCAACTCCTTGAAGAGGACCCACTCCCTATGTAGATATGAAGGACTCATTCTAAGCTAACAAAAACACAACGATTTTTAGTTTCAGGTGATTATACACTGATGAAAACATAGCTAGGAATATTATATAAATTTCTGCTAATAGATCCCTGAAATCCTACACGCTGTTCCTTTAATAATGTGAATCTGCAAAGTGTTGTCTAATAAATGTAGTGGAGTAAAACATACAATATTGACGGCTTCCGAATGTAATGGAATAGAAGTATAAAGTAGCATAAAATGGAAAAGTACAAGTAACTCATAATTGTACTTAGTTACATTCTACCATTGGTTTCAACCCAGAGTGCAATGTTACCATGTAGGAAAGTTGAGAGACGAAAGCGTACCGTCTCCCAACATTAAGCCAAAATGTCATTTTTTGGGGAATGGTGAATATTTTGTTTGGAAACAAAACTCTTCATATCACTCCACTGCCC
>CAKALG010045787.1:15614-46283 GCA_916700815.1 Helicolenus hilgendorfi
CCTGCTATGCCGACCGCAGGGCCCGCTCTAAGGTCAGTCTCTGCAAATAGCTCTCATAAAACATGTCTTTTTGTATGTGTTTTTCATATTATGTTATTAATTAATGTATGAGGTTTTTAACAGCGATGGAAGACGTAATTAGATATTTAGCTATATTTTGCATTAAAGGTACAGTGTGTAGGATTTGGAGACATATGATGATGTGGTTGCAGATTGCAACCAACCAAGTACCCCTCCGCTCACTCCTCCCTTTCCAAGACTGTGGTAACGTGAGCCGCCAAATGCAAAACCGTGTTAACGCCGTCATCTGGTCAAAAGTCAGATGACGGCTTGCGGTACCCTAGTTTTCCACTCTACAGCTCATGTTACCGCAGTTTCACAAGCGTGTGACCCACTCCCTATGTAGATATGAAGGACTCATTCTAAGCTAACAAAAACACAACGATTTTTAGTTTCAGGTGATTATACACTGATGAAAACATAGCTAGGAATATTATATAAATTTCTGCTAATAGATCCCTGAAATCCTTCACGCTGTTCCTTTAATAATGTGAATCTGCAAAGTGTTGTCTAATAAATGTAGTGGAGTAAAACATACAATATTGACGGCTTCCGAATGTAATGGAATAGAAGTATAAAGTAGCATAAAATGGAAAAGTACAAGTAACTCATAATTGTACTTAGTTACATTCTACCATTGGTTTCAACCCAGAGTGCAATGTTACCATGTAGGAAAGTTGAGAGACTTAAGCGTACCGTCTCCCAACATTAAGCCAAAATGTCATTTTTTGGGGAATGGTGAATATTTTGTTTGGAAACAAAACTCTTCATATCACTCCACTGCCCAAATACAGCAATGTATGCCAACACATTCATATTATGTTGTTTATGTTGAACTATCAGAGGAAGATGACTCTGCTGGAAGACAACCACCCAGGCGCTCAGTACAACTATCTGATCGCTGTCCAAACTGGCAATCGCAAGAATGCCGGGACTACTGCCAATGTAAGAGTCTGCTTTCATTCACAGAATTACAGTATGTTTATTTTCTTTTTAATGTTTCTGACAGAGAATTGAAATAGTCTATTTTACTGAGGGCACCACACATCTTGGCTTGCTTTGGAAAATGGTCGTCAGTTTTGTCAAATGTAGACAATTTGTAGTAAGTGCACTAAAGTACTGCACTTTAGTGTGGTCATCACACAATCTTGGTTCAGGTCACTGATGTGTGAACTGTTACATCTGTTCGTTGTGCTGCCCTGTAGGTGACAGTGAAGCTGACTGGCTCAGAGGGCGAGAGTGACATACACAATCTCACAGATCCCGACAAGCCTGTGTTGGAGAGAGGAGCTGTCGATATGTTCCTGTTGGCCACACCCTTCCCACTGGGCGAAGTGCGAAACCTCAGGCTGCAGCACGACAACTCTGGAGGTCACCCATCATGGTACTAGAGAAGCTATTAAAACATTTAATACTATTCCAGATCAGGGCACAGTGCTTCCGATAAAAAAAAAAATCAAGATCGGTCTCGAGACCACTTTTTGAAGGTCTCAGTCTCGACCGCATTTTTACTCTGTCTTGTCTCTGCCTCAGACAAAAAGGACTCAGGATTTAATTTCAAGAGCACAACTGCAGGAATATCACTGAATTGCTTTTGGATCGTCTGATTTATTTGTTAACACCATCACTGTCACTGCTCATAGAAAACAAAGGAAAATTCCTTCCCAAAAAATTCACCTCTGCAATACCTTTCGATTATATTATAAAGCCGTTTCTCGAGTCTGGTAATACTTGTACATACACATATATACAGTATATATAGCAGTAAAAGGTGAATGAAGAAGAATATCCCTATGGTTTGCATTTTCCACATGTTATCGTTAAGTGTGTCATGCAGTGTGTCTCACACTGGTCTTGGTCTCAACCCCTCAAAGTCCTGGTCTTGTCTCGATACACTCTGGTTTTGGTCATGACTCTGTCTCGGTTTAGGTGGTCCTAACCACAACGCTGACAGAAACGCTTATTTCCCAAAATTGTTCCTGGCAGGTAGATATCTGAAAACGGCATGATTTGTTTTGAAACCAGTATAAATTAAGTTTGCTTGCAGCTTTATGTCATTTTTAGGTTGTACCTCGACGTGATATTTACATAGTTGTGTGTTTTTTTTATTATAGGAATGATTCATAATTGGTGGGTGTCACTATAAAGCTGTAAACAGGGTTGTTAGGGCTGCGTGCAGGTAGTGTTTATTGGCTCTCTGCAGGACAGCTTGCTGGCTTCTTCACGGTGACACTTTGAAATGTCAGGCCTGTCTCATCATCTAGCACTACCTTGTTATCACTTCTCATTAAATACCACTCGCAGCAGACTGTTCACATGCATAAACTCACGCTTTGGGGGGAGAATAGATCTGAGCTATAGTATATTACAGAAATAAGATTGGTCATAAAGAATCACACAAAATGTACAGTACTGTAGTACTTCCAATAAGATACTATGACACTATCAGAGATGGATGTTATCTATAATATTGGCTTTGCCCACAGGCAAGAAATCTCTGTGTATAGTAAGTGGTAAATGGAAAGTAAAATAAATAACGTACATAATATAGTTCGATAATTCTCTCCTTTTGCTGCCGTTTGCTGCTCCCTGTTTGCAAAGTTGCCTAGTGTAGCTTAAATATTATCCAACATTTGCCTTTCTCACATAAAATTACCCCTATGGTTAAATATATCATGTTTGTTGTTTCATTAATTCCCCTCATAATAAGGTATATAAACAAGGTGACCATACAAGACCTCCAAACACGACATGTGTTTCACTTCCTCTGTGACTGCTGGCTGAGTGCTGAGCACGGAGACAAGAAAACATTCAATGCTGCAAAGAACAATGAGATCGCCAGCTTCAGGTCAGACAACTCTACACTGCTGAAATGCACCCAATTCAACTGTAATCGGGCCATTAAATAGGTGTCATCAGTCGCTATAAGCACCATAGATGTGGGTCAATGGGGGCCAACTACGCCTACTACGATGTAAAAGTGAAAGCTACACGTTCTGAAACTGAATGAAATGTTACGTTTTGAACACAAACAAAAAGGTTTCTTTAGGTTTAAGCAACAAAACCACTTAGTTAAGCTTGAAATAACTACATTTCACGCTGTCTATACTACAGCACCTGACTTCTGCTTATACCTTGTTTCGGTGATCTATCATGTTAATAGATGATAAAACCTACTATTGGGTGTAGAGGGCCCCTATTGACCCACATCTTATAGCGATTGATAATGCCTATTTAATGGCTTGATAACAGTCTGAAATAAACCAACTCTGCTCTTGAGGAAGTGTCCATATTATGGGTTTCTGTTTTTTTTCTGCCAGGAATATTTTCCAGAGTAGAACATCCACTGGCTTCAGGGATGAACACATCTGGGTGTCCATAGTGGATCCTCCCTCACGGAGTCCATTCACACGAGCCCAGAGGGTCTCCTGCTGCATGAGCCTGCTCCTCTGCACCATGGCCATCAACATCGCCTTCTGGAACATTCCTGTAGACGAGGACTCGCCAGTACTCTTCAAGTTAGGTGAATTGCGGAGTCTTTAATTATTTTAGCTGTTAAGTGGCTTTATGACCTGAAGAGCAATTTTTCATTTAAAGAGGGAAAGCTAATCTTTATGTTAATTTCATCTGCGTTGTTGTTGGTTGATTGCGATTGTGTTATAGGCATCTCTAGAATATAAGGTCACTTACACAACACACCCTCAGTTTTATAAGAACGTTACTATATCGATCATAAAACCTAACAAACATTTAAATTGTAATATAATAAGAGGTTTTCTTTAGGTCTCTAAGTTTTGGATTAAAGGTCAGAGCCTATACAGTATGTGAGCTGGAGCGGAGAGTGTAATTTGAGAAACATGGGAATTCTGTCTCTTGATGTGTTGTAATATCTTCTCCAACACCTCTGCTTCCACATGTGCAACTGAAACATTTCGATCTGTTGAGGCGCCATCAGCACAGCCTCAACAATAAATGAATGTGTATGTGGGATGAGAGACACCTTTACAAACTTTTGCGTAATGCTGACCTCATTTGTTTCCTCTGAGATCACCGGTGTTGGAAAAGTCATACAAGTAGCATGTGTGTGTACACGTGTGGGTGTATGCTTGTTACAGTCCTGAACCAACCACAGATATCTTTTTTTCACTTTCTTTTGTCAGAGCATTTGATTCATTGATTGCCAAAGCGAACTTCAACAAATGTAAAAAAAAAACATTTCTAAAACACATTACCCACCCTCGCTTTAACTCTTGCTTTTTGAATTTGCGTCCTATCACCACTTTTTTCTAATGCACAAATAAAATCTGATCAGGATCGTCTTCCTCTCATAAGTAACCAAGCGCAGGACAAAGGACATACAATGACTGTTAAAGCTAGGGTAGGTAATGCTGAGAAACTAGCAAGAGTCCAATAGATTTTAAAATGGTCCAACCGAAAAACCAAGCCCAGTGTAGACAACTCTTTTCCAATGAAAGTAGCTAGAAGCACTAACTCCAAAAGTCACTAAATTTAGCGAGAAAGTCGGCAACACTGACAGTCCGTCCCTTCAAGCCTCCCTCCAAAGCCAGCCCCTCAGAATTATCATAATGAAAATAAAGATATCATAATTAACGTGAACGGAGAACATGTCTATTGTTTGTGCTCACAGCTGTCAAGCTAGCAGCTTCAACAAATATAACAAAAAATTTATTTGAACAGCACTACCAACCCTAACGTTAAAGCTCAGTTTTCAGTAGAAAATTGTGTCAATATTGCAAAAGTAGATAAGGTAAAATTTGCTTGCCAGTAGATGGTGCTCACTGGCATGTCTATATCTGCAGATCTAACCTTCTAAACTGCTGCTTTTATTTTGTTTTCTTGTTAGAATCAGCTGGTTGGCCGTGAGGTAGGAGGCAAACATAAAGCTACCTGAGCTGATGACCTTCGCTGCATCTTTTAACTGCTTCTGTTGACAACAGCATGAAATGAACTCTGTCTAGAAAGGACTCACATCAGACAATAATTACTGAGAATAGACTGGTAATAGTTCAATAAAGGCAATAATAACCTGAGTTTGTATGCAGTATTTTGTTGTCAGGCAGGTAGTGTACAGCTTTTAGAGAGCCATACAATCAACTCAGTTGCTTCTCATAACTCACTGACACTGTGTCTTTGTTTTTTTTCTTTGTCTCTCTAGGTTCATTGTCAATCACCTGGCAGGAGCTCATGGTCGGGGTACAAAGTGGTCTTCTCATGTTTCCAATCAACATCCTCATCATCACCATCTTCCGAAGCATCAAACCTCGCATGATTTCTAAAAAAAAAGTCTCAGAGGAAAACTTGAGACCGCCCGCAGTTACCATACCAGCTATTCTGAAGGTGTGTTTTGCATGCTCTAATCTCTTTTTAGTGTGACTTGTTTTGTGCATTGCACTGATGAATTACACTTGCCTCACCACCGGCCTTGTAACGCAGCCCAGAAATACATTTTCCGTTCAGTTTATGCTGTAAGTGCCCCTTGTGGTTTTGACCTCTGCTGACCTTTTGCTGTAAAATATGTACTCTTACTTTTCCATGTGTTCGATCTAACAATATACAAGTAGCATTTGGTATTGGTTGTGTATCCCTCGGATGTCCCTAGGATACAGAGAAGGTGATTTCTTCTGTGAGCAGTAGTCCGAGGAACAAGATGTCACAGATGAAAACGCTGGAGTCAAGTGCTGACCTCTGCCCTGCCTTGGACAGGGTGCATGAATTCATCCAGCTTATGCAAGGTGCTTTTTATTATACAAAAATAGCAAACATTGACTACCTCCTGTTAGCCTGACTTAATTAAAGAAAAAATGTTTTTCTGTACTGTTTGTTCAGTACAATAAAGGTAAACAGATTAAAGCACACTCAAAATAAATGTGCATTTACACAAAAGGACAAATAACCACAACAACATTAAACAGAAATAAAAAATACAAAATAGCTAAAATGGGGCAATTGGATGAATAAGTCGCAAGTGGTCCGTGAGCTAAACAGACATGTTATCAGGGAAAAAAATAAGCATGGCAGTGTCCTAATAAGGCACAGATATATCTCATTAAAAGATCAAACCAATGAAGTGAGTCTCTGCCAATTAGACTGTTATCAGGCCATTAAATAGGCATTATCGGTGGTTATAAGCCCCATAGATGTGGGTCAGTAGGGCCCTGCTAAACCCAATATTAGGTTATATATATAAGGTTTTATCATCTATTCACATGGTCAATCACCAAAAGAAGGTATAAAAGAACACAAAAACAACCTGTAGCGACCGTAGTAATTATGACAGAGGCAGAAGTGGAACTCATTTACAAATAGTCCCTTTAAGTTTCACCTTCACTTTTGAAACGTAGTTATTTTAAGCAAAAACACAATGTTTTTACCTAAATTTAACTACGGGGTTTGTTGCCTAAACCCAAAGAAGTTGTAGTTTTGTTACCTGAACTTAAAGAAACCATTTTGTTTGTGTAAAAAACGTAACGTTTCATTCACTTTTACAAAGAATTTGTTTCTTGTAAGTTTCGCTTTCACTTTTACAACGTAGCAGATGTCGTAGGCCCCTAATGACCCACATCTATCATGCTTATAGCGAGCGATAACGCCTATTTAATGGCCTGATAACAGTCAACAGTCAGTCTGTTGCTCTCAGTCCCAAGCCTATTAATTCCTACTGAAGATGTGAATCTCGCAAAATATGTCACAAACATAATACTTTAATTAAAATAAAAGATGGGATTTGGTATTGGAGTATTGGAGTATTGGAGTGTATATGCTGTGTAGAGAAATGTAATGGTCTGTATGTAATCCTGTCAAGGGGAGATTGAGAGTGACCCCCACTGGGTGTACTGCAGCAAGTTCCTCCTGGCTGGTCTCTGTCATCTCCTCATGTGCCTGGAGAAACTGGATGAAAAGCACTTCCCGAGTCCATACGAGTACCAGCAGGCCCTCAACATCACCAATCTGCTTGTTCGCAAGGCTGAGATGGTCTTCAGCAGCCACTTGGCCTACTGGTCAGCACTCCGGACAACACACACAAACAAAAATATCTGTATAAAGTACAAATATTTGATTTATCTGGAACATCTTGTGTGTTTTCATCTTATTCCTTCCTTCTCCTTCGGCCCAGCCCGCCTCCCGTGACGAAGAGGAAGAAGAGGTCAGCAAGCTGCTGGCTGCCCTGGTGGTTTGTGTTCCTGGGCTGGTTCCTGTTACTGTCCATCAGTGTGTTATCCACTTACTTCACCTTGATATATGGCTTCACGTACGGCAAAGATGGGTCCATCAAGTGGGTCATGTCTTTGGGCCTCTCCCTCTTCCAGAGCATCTTTATACTGCAGCCTCTCAAGGTGGGTACATTTAAACTATATCAAATTGCATTTAGTCTAAAAACTGTATTCTTTCCAGCATGTCACACAAGTTAAATGATAATATGACTACATTTAAGATAATTTGCTTTCTTGTGGCTTGTTTTTGTTCACAGGTGATTGGCGTTGCTGTGTTTTTTGCCCTGCTGCTGAAACCTGTAGCCGTGGAGGAGAGTGAAGAAATTGAGCAGGTGATGTTAGGTAAGAAAAACATCATGCAGCATGTCTGTTACCAGAGGAGGTTTGGATGAACAGGCTCCTAGCCCTTAGTAAAATATTATGTAGTGAGTGCTACGCTCAAAAATATCATATCTACTACAATTGTTTCATACATTATGTAAGGAGTGTGCAGCTCTTTTCTTTGTCTTTAATATTGTCTGTGTTCATTTGATACCTGCAACGTTTAGTACTGAAATGTAACCAGTATAGTAGCTTTTCATCTCTGTTGTTTTTATCTCTGTTTTTCATCATCCTTAAAACTGGTTAATCAATATTTTTAAATTAACTAAATCAAATGAATACTGTAGGTAACAAACCAACAGAGAATTATTAGCCAACTCTGCATTTCCCCTCGGCTCTACAGTGTTGTAGTGTCTTTTATTACATTGTTTTGGTTTTACGGCCCAAACCTTTATCGATTTTTGTTCTCACTCAAAGCATTATTTTTGGATATAGCTGCTGTTTTCAACCAAAAAGCTCTAAAAACCAAGTGTACACTACCTGCTCAGCACCAAACAGCAGATTTAGCAACTCGCTGGTCAAGTCTAGTGGAGCATTTAGCTGCTAAAAGAGCTAGTTATTTCCCTCAGGAGTTGGTGGAGACCAAAAACAGAGCTAAAACAGAGTGAACTAGAAGTGCACTCGGAGAGCGCAGACCTCCACCAAAGCAGGTTTCATGTACGTCTCTTCATTCAAATCTATCGCAGATTTTTTGAGTTATTCTCCAAACAGACAAACCAACAATCAAACCAACCAATAAACAAACCAACGAGCCAACGCAGATGAAAACATAACCTCCTTCCTAGGCCTTCGGCCTTGGCGGAGGTCATAATGGATTTTACATTCAAACAAAGCCGTATCTGGGTCTGTCCGCAGTGGGCTGGTCGCTGAACCTGCATGATTTTGTCTGATTTTGTGCAGAATCTGACGCGGTGGCACTGATGACAAGCATTAAGAATAATTAAACAGAAATAACCAACCTTTTAGCTGGTGGTCTTGTTGACTTGTGTAGGTCATATAGAGGCATCACTATTAAATTGAGACTGTTTCATAACCAGTTAAAAGTTCCTTAAAGTAACTTTAAAGGTGAAAATATGTCAATGTTGTGTTCACAGCTTGTTTCTGCTGCCCTCAAGTGGACAACATTTAAGTTAATGCAGGTTTCATAATTATAATAATAATGAAATAAAGCTGTAACCCTAAGGGGAATGATTAACTTGTTTCAATACATCTTATTTGCTTAAAAAACTTGACCGAAAAAAAATCATAAAATAAATATATAATATCTGTGACAACTAAAATTCTACAATCTAGCAAAAAATGAGTATAATGAAGAAATGTTAGATAGCAAGATTTGAAAAACAAAAAACAGCCTCTAAATTACACATAAATTTAGTCCAAACTACCTTTTCATAATTCATAACGCAGACGGAGGTATCCATTCCATTTAGTTTCGGGTTGACTGCAGAGCTCTTACGTAATGATGCATATGAAACGGTAAAAATATTTGCTTTGACAAATATAAACCAGTAGTGACCCTTTTAGTTTTCTGCTCCTCCCAAGTGACTTCTTTCTTAAGTGTATCAGTGCATCGCTCCTTCAGTTTTGAGAGCAGTAAAGTACTGAGAGTCTTACTGCACTGTCTTCTCCATTTAACAGAGCAACAAGACAAGTGTAGACGCTACTCTGGCAGGGACACGCTGTGAGGAAGCTGCATTTAGCGGGATAAGCTGTGTTCTCCGACGGGCACAGCTGCGATCTACTGCACCCTCACTTCTTAAACACTCTTTTGCACTTATTGGAATTTTCCACTGTCTGAATATAAAATTAATCTTGGTGTTTTGTGTTTGTACAGAATATCCAAAGCCTGAAAATAGTTTTCTGAAACAGAGTGAAAGTAAAGGGGTAATTGAATAACTGTTGCTCTTGCATGTCAGTGTGTTGCTTACTATCCGTTATGATGTATGTGTATGTAAAGAAAATCTCTGGCTGCTTTTGTTCATTTCATGAGGCTGTTATTTTCATTCCCCTAAGAAATCTGTATCTATGTCCGATCCCATTCATTTTGCAAATCAAACACTAACCATCACAAAACCTACAAATGTAACGGTACGGTAGAAAACTGTGTATTGTGCAAGTGAATTGCAGGAAAGCACACAGGGTATACCAGAAATGAGTTAGCATTTTAGCACTTCCGGTTTCCTCGTCTGGAAGTCAATGTGGGTTTTTAGTTAGATGCCTGAAATAAAGTCTGTGGTTAACACAGGCTGAAGAGATTTTAACATTTTGTTCGGCGACATAAAATACATCATGATTGAATGTGAACTTTGAAGCGTTAAGGTGTCTAAAAAGTGGCTAAATTAGACTACAAAACGACATCACGGCGTCGTTGTGTATACTCGCACTCATGCGACCGTTGTTTGTTTATAGCCTAATGTTAGCTTTTTACCTCTACCAATTGCATTTACATTTCAAAAATCATAGAAGTGGTGTTCAGTTGTGAAGATTATCTTGCTGAACACAACAGTAAGTATCATAAATGTTTGTTTGCCAGAGCTTATTTTCAGCAATAATCCAAAACCCAAATGGAATTGTTTTTTTGTTGAGGAAACCCAGGGCAATGCTAACTTCCAGGTTGGCCTACAAAAATAAGTCAACCCTGGAGCACTCTATAATCTAGCCATTCAATTTTACTTTCAGATCCAAAACAATAACTCCCTCCAACACTTACTGCTCTACTTCCAAGACACAAGTCAGGAACGCATCACTAGATCGATTTTACATGTACTTATTTACCGCCTTACAAAAACAGTTATGGTCAGAGATATTTTCTCACACATACACTAAAATCTGGATGGAATGAGATATATACATTTAGAGCTTCAAGAGGCATTGAAGCAGCTTTAAATGTCAAAAACAGTAAGACCTATCATGAGCTCTTTAAGTTATTTTGAGAGTAAAAAACTGTCTTAAATCAATTGATAAGTACACAAAAAGTAATCAACAAGTAATTAAATAGAAGCCCTGCTAGAATTAGTGAATGTCTGTACGGATTAAAAAAGTCAGTGCAATCTGCAAAGAAAATATATATATATTTTGTCCTTCTTGTTCATTTTGCCAAAATTAATTTGGGTTTTAGAGGAGCATTTGTTGTTCCATTATTGTTATAAACAATATTTCAAAGGCTCAACAAAGGGAGGAAATACTGAATCCTTCTTGTTTTAGCATGAAAATGTCAGCATTCAAAGACTCACAAACACAGCCAGCTACTGTCAACATAACTAGACACCAAAGTGTATGACGTCTGACCACCGACTGCACCCCAGCATGGACTTTCGGTTTTAGTAGAGTGGGAAGGTGCTTTTATGTAATATATATGTAATATATATAATATATATGGGAGCTGATTATTAATTGATCACTTTTTTCATTTCACCTTCATGTGACTGTAATACATGCTGAAGGTACATGTCATGACTTTCATCATACATGCCGACTTCTGTGCGATTCAGTATGTCCTCCATCTGAATGATTTATGTAGCCGATCTAACTACATTCAAGTTTGTGCTTCTGGTTCAGGAATACGAGCAGGTCTGCAGACACTTTAATGTCCTGTCTGTCTTAAACCTTCTGTGCTTTTATTTAATCGCTGATTTATTTTTTGTTTTCATGTATTGTATGTGTGAACTTGAATAAACTTATCTATACTATATTTATTATCTAATATTTTAATGTATTTAATCTATCATTGAGCTGCAGACATGGTAGCTGATAAGTCTGTCTGCCTCACTGTCACTATTCATTATATATGTTACAAAAATATATGTTTTAGATATCACAATATCAAATTTTCACTATTATCATGGACAAAATAATTCACAATAATAGTATTATCTTGATATTTACATAAAATGCAATTATAATAACAATAATAATAATAATAATAGTATCCATGAAATTAATCTTTAACTTTGTTTACTGTGCGTTTTGTCTCTTTTTTTGTAATGTATTGCACTCAAAAGAGGAGTGGAGAGAGTCCTTAACCATAACTGTACAAAAGCGTGATTTAAGAGGTGCTGGATTATTTACAAAATATTATCATGTGTGTATCATTAACATGATATAAATTTCATTATTCATTTTTTAAATTTGTTATCGTCAATACCGGTATATCCTGACGCCCCTGATATACCTTTTTGGGTGCTGAATAGACATCTTTGTGTTAGAATTTTTGGTTTGTGAGTTTGTAAAAGTGGAAATTTAATTAATGTCATTCAGTAAATCTCACATTTGTCATTGTAGAGCATATGCTTGGATATTATGGTAATCACATTAAAATTAATACACAATGGCACACTTTTAAAACAGTTTGCTGTCTAATAATTTCTAATCACCACTGAAAAAGCAGTAGCACTGACAGTATGGCCAGTCCAAGTGAGGCTTACATCACCTGTACTGGACAATCTTAGACATCACAAAGGACACAGGAAACTAGCACAGTAAATTATCATCTCAACCCGGGTGAGATAACAAACCAACAACAAAACTAGCTTGGGATTGCTTCCTTTGCAGAATACGTCCGTTCAGTGGAATAACCTTTGAAGATGAAAGCAACTTGCTTGTTATTGCAGCCTTGACCAACAGCTCACATCTCATGTTGTATCGGCAGCAGCATTTTTCTTCACTACACTCCAGCAGAGTTGCTTCACCCACATTCATGTCACAGTAATCGGCTGATACACTGAAGTAAAGGGAGGAGGTGACATCGTCATTACTGCTGTGTATTCTATTCTAAGCTAATGATGAATTGTGTCACTTTATTGTGTGATGTTTACAAGGAGCCTGGAGTACCACACAATGATAAATCATGGAGAGAAGCTTGCTAGGCCTAGCTATAGTCTGGTCTCAAATATAAACCTGAATCCGTTAGGGTCACTGGGCCACAAATCAAATATGTGACATTATGACGCAACACATGCTTAAACTCTTGCTCAGAATCAACCCAAATACTTTATATTAAACATGTTTATTACATTTAGCTCTTGTTCCTACGGTTGTATGCACTTATAGTAAGCCACTTTGGACAAAAGTGTCAGTCAAACGTTAACAAATATGATTTGTTTATTCAGCAAAGCACCTTTCTAGCTTAAAATGTTATTCACACAGAAAGCACTTCACTCTGCAGCAAACACTAGACTTGAGTATTTAAACCAAAACTCTATGGTGGATTATGTAAAATTGTCTCTCTTCTCAGCCACAGACATTTTTAGAGACTCTCAATGCTGATTCTAAGACTTAATGAAAAGAAAAGAAGACTACTTCTACAAGAATGACTCATACACTCAGCTTTCAGAGTCTCACTCTTCAGCCTCTTATGCTAGTGGTTATTATCTAAGATTCTCATTTTCAAATGCGTCATGCACCACATTTTGCAAAACACAATGAGCTCTACAAGCTCAACAAAACTGCAGATATATCTCACCTTTTGAAATTTCTCTGATTGACTATCTCCAAAAGTGTACAAGTTAATAGCCTGAATGCTAACAGTTGCCATTATTGGCTATCTTCATACATTTAGAGGTCAGCTGGTAAAATGTGTCTGAATATGATGCAGGATTGTAAAGACATATACATTTTTCTTGTAGGTCACTGCTATAGTGCTCGAGCACATACACTCACCGGCCACTTTATTAGGCACATCTGTTCAATTGCTTGTTAAAACAAATAGCTAATCAGCCAATCACATGGCAGTAACTCAATGCATTTAGGCATCTAGAGGTGGTGAAGACGACTTGCTGAAGGTCAAACCGAGCATCAGAATGGGGAAGAAAGGGGATTTAAGTGACTTTGAACGTGGCATGGTTGTTGGTGCCAGACGGGCTGGTGTGAGTATTTAAAAAACTGCTGATCTACTGGGATTTTCACGCACAGCCATCTCTAGGGTTTACAGAGAATGGTCCGAAAAAGAGAAAATATCCAGTGAGCGGCAGTTGTGTGGACGAAAATGCCTTGATGATGTCCAATTAGGTACACCTTGTACCTAATAAAGTGGCCGGTGAGTGTATATCTCCAGGAATAATCTTTTCCTTTACACCGAGGACACCTGCTGGTTAACATTTGACAATACAGCATTGTAAAGCAGAGAAAGTGTGAACAACAAATAGTGTAAACAATATTACCAGCTTCCAGATCCAAATAATCTTTTATTAAATTGTTATTTTAGTATACAGTGGAAAAAAACTCCTCTTTTTATGCAACAAGACAGCATTTTGTGTCTCAATGTTTAGCATGAAAGAACAGTCCAACATAGAAAAGACAGTGAGCAGATCACAGTTCGGTAGTGTTAATAATCTCTCTCTACTTCAACACATGTAAAACCTATCAAGAAACTGTGTCTATCATCCAGCTGAACCGGAGATCGCTGAATCATTTTTATTCAAGGCCACCCACCGTTTGCCATGCAAGCAGAGCCGGGTGCGGTGAGGTTGCAGCGACGCGTCACGTCTGTTCGACAACAAGACCCTCTCACTCCCGTATTTCTCCACAGGAAATAGAAACATCCTCTATTACCAGTACAGATGATTTTTTTCATCAAGTCCTTAAATTTCAACTCAACAGATTTTTAGAGAGTTGTCTATGGGGCAAAACAAATAAAGCGAAGTGTAATCTAATCCACTACAGGTAACAAGTATCCAGTCTTGATGGACAACTAATGCATAATCCTAGTGCAGACTGGCAAGGCCTCTGATGAGAAATGGCAACTAAGGCAAATGCAGTGGTGCACATAAAGTGTAAGACACATGCACAGACAATCACAGAGGACAACAGGAACCGATAACCTCTGGGGACAATATTTACATCAATCAAATCAGGTTGTTGTTTGGCTGCACACATTTTGCTTGTAAATTAAGTACTTCAACGATAAGAAGGTGCAGCAATTTGGACTGACATTCAAAGGGGCTTTTTTTGGAGGTACTGTTTATTAAAAAAAAACTGAGTTGTCAAATATTGAACAACTCCCTACAACCAAACTCTTTTTGCTGTACAGTTCAATCATTCGTGTAAATAGGTCAATCTACATCATTGTTTATGTATTATATTACAGATTTCCATACACTGTTTTATCACTTTACATCTGTGACCCACCACCCCTGTAACAGGTTTGACATGCGTCACCATGAACTCATATAGTCTACCCGTTTTTTCTGGTTTAAATAAACAAGGAGTGTTTCATAATGACCTTTCCGCCATGATAAAATTGCATGACTACGCAAGACATTGATAATATGGCTTCCATCTGTCCCGATACCTTTACATAAAAAAAAATAAAAAAAATCATTGAGTATGTAGCCTTGCCTGGGAAACAAACTCTAGCCTTTGTTAGTGTGAACGCCAGCTCCCTATCAAACTGGGGCGGCCGGTCGGGCTTGTTTGACTAGTCTGAGACTGGAGTGAGTGACACAGTTGGAAAGATCACAGCAACACAGCATGTGCAAAGTAGAATCAAGGCATGTACTGTAAATATTCATCAGACCCCCCAAAAAACGCCCCAGGGAAAGCAACAATTAAAATCTGGTTATATAATAAATCATACAGACGAATTGGAAAAGTTAAAAGTCAGTGTGACCTTCAATGACAAGGAGAGAACAGAGGTCAGCAACCATATGATTGTATGTAAGAATATATATTACGTGCCCTGTAGAAAGAAATTAAAACATATGGTACTCACTGGTACTGTCTGCTGACTGACAAGGTCATATTTATACAAATGAGGTAAGAATACATTTATGTTTAATATCTATGTAAGATTAATTCACTGTGGAAGGGGGATAACTATTCAAATCTGACTCAGAGCCTTGAACCTTTTTTCATTTCCTGTTCTGAGCTGCGTAGGTGATGGTACAGGCCTGTGGGTGTGTGTATGTGTATAAACCAGGGATGTAGCAGTTAGGCCTTCTTCTTCAGCTCCTCAAACCGCCTTGTTAAGTCGTCAAAGTCGATGTCATCCGAGCTGGTGGGGTTTCTGCCGAAGGAAGATGTGGGGAGTGTGTCGGGAACAGAGGGGAGCTCTGGGAGAGAGTTGGTGTCAAATGGCTGGAACGCAGGACCAGGACCTGGAGAGTAATATATGGTATTCAATTTAATTTATGCAGCAGTGTATCTGGCAGTTTATAAAACAGCAAAACATAACAGGCGGAGTTTCCAAAAAGCAACAGAGAATAAAGGCTTTGTGTGCAATGACAAAAATGTTAACAGCACATAATGGAAAGTCAGAAAGCAGAACTACTCAACAGAAAATGCAAATATAGGAATGGACAAATGCTGTTCTTACATGAAAGACCTGAGGGATAATTTCAATAATATTTCATAGATACATCTAGTGATATCCTATATTTTTCTTCTTGTCAAAAAATCCTATGAAAAGACCAAACCAACTATGAATTTATCGTAGGTATTGCCACTGATGCCAAAGCCTGATCTGCTTCTGAATATAGTTCCCATCAAATACACAATCTACTCTTAGTTGGGTAACATTTGCTAAAATCTACAGTGCCCAGCTGTTTTTAAAACCCATTTTTTAAAGACTTAATAATAATATGGGTTTAAGGTTGAATATCTTTTTGGATATGTTGAAAGTAACACAAATACAGAATATAGGCAACCTTAACTGATTGTTGGCAGAACTCACCTATAGCCTGGGAAGGAACAGAGGGTTTGGGAGTTAGGTCATCAATCTGAAACACATAGAAAATGTGTAAATGATCATGTCATCTTCATATATTTAAATAAAATAATATTATATGTGTTAGTGTTGAGAAAGAATCAACAATTATGTTCAACAATGTAGAGTGAACAGTAAGAAAATAAAATAAAAAAGGTAAAACTGCAGGGGATTTTTGAGAAACCATCACCTTTAGTGTGTGACACAAAAACAGACTTTAGGAATTAGGCTGCTTTCACACCAGATCAGGCGTTTAGCGTACAGGGTTGTTGCGACCATGTGGGAAAGTCCCTGCATATTTTTTCGGCATCCCCTACGGCTCCTGAAGCCGTAGCCCAAATGCACTACCCCCATTCAAAATGAATGGGAGGACACCTGATCTGGTGTGAATGCAGCCATAGCTCTTTCTAAAACGCACTTAACACTCGTATCTGATCACTTCAGTCCCACTCAGACCAATTGATCAAGTCAAAGTTAGTAGTTAGTGAAGTATTAGCACTTCATGCTACCTATATCCAAGCAGAATCTGGGCCTACTCTGATAAACAGTGTAAAAAAAGTATAAGCCAAGTAGAAAGTAGAAACTGCAAGGAAGCTAAATGAACTGCTCTTTCCTGAGTGATGCCCTGCTCTGTCCGTCTGTCCATCTGTGGGAACGAGAAGGGGGCATGGATGGGAGGGGTTCAGTCACTTACAGACTCGTATGTGGGGGGACAAGTGGGCAGTTGAGGGGGATGCGCTCCTCCCATGGGGTGCTGGAAGTTGTTGTAGGTTCCGACGGGAGCATTATACGGTCCCTGGAGGAAAACAACAGTCAGGAACAAGTCTGAAGGAGGCAGGTGACTACTGTAAATGTATAATTCTCATCTCTTTCAAGTCATCCAAAGAAAGGATAACAAAGTACAATTGTTTTCAGACCATTAGGGCTGCCCTCTTTTAGTCGACTAATTGGTCATTTTGGTCTTAGTCAACTAATATGTCTTTAGTCGATTAGTCATTTTTAAGCTTTTTTCATACTGAATGACTTATGTCCAATAAACTTCTGAGCACATCTCAGGTAAACACAAGATTTAAAGTGGTGCTTTTGTGTGATTCTTTGTGGAGAAACTCAGTTTTACAAATCTGTAGATTAAATCAACTAACTGATTAGTCGACAAAATGGTATGAGTGTCAGTCCACTAAGAATTTCTTTGGTCGAGGACAGCCCTACAAATTATATATCACATTTTGGGTGCAATGATTGGCGATAAAACTACATCTTTCTCACATTGACACACTGTCATATCATCGCAATAATTAAAGATCAATAGTTTATAAATGCGCCAAATGTTAAGTTTACTTCAGAATAAAATGGATCGTATTAGGTTTAAAGTGTATGTTAATTCAAATTACAAAACAATAAATCACTGAAGATCATCTACAGACTTCTTTGCTAGCAGCTTTAGTTTCAGGAGAAAATACCAAAAACTAGTGACCTGGACAATGCTTATGAAAAAACATTTTGGTATTTTTAAAAGGTCATTTTTGGATGCTTTCAGCCCCAAAAACTAAATTCCATTCACATCTGTTGTAGTGGGCTGGTAGCCTTTTTTTGCATGGTATGGGTGAACTTTCCCTTTAAAGCTAGTTATAAGAATGCAAAAACTCAAATGATGATCATCTTTTTCTTTTTTTAAAGAGATGTTGTATGATAAACAAATGCTGTTTAAAATGCTGTTTGTTTTAACTCCATTTGAGGATTAAATAATTATCAAGATAATATCGTACATCACAATAATTTGGGCAAAAGTAATTGCACTCCATAATTGCTTGACATGACGATATATACTGTGATTGAAGATTCCATCCATGTCGCCCACTCCTATTCCATACGTTTTCTATCACCAAATGCATAACTCACAACAAAATCATAAAGAATGGGGTCTTTAAAAGGAATCTCTTACAGCTCCTTTGGGAGGTGGATAGTTGAAAGCTGTTGGCATGGGCATGGGCATAGGCATGGCCATGGGCATGGGCATAGCACCAACAGGAGCAGTGAAACCTCCACCACCTCCTCCTCCTCCTCCTCTACCAGACTTCTTGTCGTTGTCCACGTCAATCAGGTCTGCCTCCTCTCCAAGAGACACCTCGGGCTGTCCGGAGACAGGGGTGGATGTCATGAGCAGGTAAATAAACACAATGCATGACTTCATCCTTCATAGTGCGTGATAAGTCTTTAACACTCACCCGGACCATGGCGTCAGGTTCATACGGCACATTATAGTTCTTGGCGATTTCTATCAGATAGCGCTCCACCAAGATCTTGGGAGGAGCCTCCACTCCCAGTTTGTGCATCAGCTATAAACAAATCAGATATTTGATAAGATGCTAAAAAGCTCCTGGGCTAGAGGTTCATGCATTCTTGAACAGACTTGTGGGCAGTCAGCGGAAAAAATTGCCTACCCTGTCGTTGACTGTGCCAATCTGGTTTGTCCTGCACAGCTTGCCGTACTCCTTGCTATATTTTGCACATAGCTGATCAGATACCTGACAGAAGCATTTAGAGATAAAACTGTCAAGCATAACATAAGGCATAACAGGAATAAATGGACAAGTCTTGTTCAATATTGTTGGCAAAGCCGCCCATGCCAGCACCATATTATATCTAGACAGTTCTTACAGTTCTTAGTTCAGACACTTCTGCCTGGAGACGAGGCGCTGCCCAGATGAGGGTGGACACTGCCTCCTGTAAGCCTGGGTCCAGTTCCCTGATTGGAGAAACAGAAAAGGGGTTAAAAAGAAAATAACACTGACAGAAAGTTAATAAAGTGAAAACCCCACATTCTCCATAGTCAATTCATATACATTGTGCATCAGTATGTTCAATAAAAGTGGTACTGGTGCACCTCATTGGCTAAGTTACTCACTTCATGGACTGAATGAGGCCAAAGCGAGTCAGCAGCAGGTCACAGTAAAGCTCCAGGATCTCCATGGCTTCCACCAAGTAGTCTTCTCTGATGATGTGCTCCACACGGATCCGGGCCCGCTCATCCTTTCCTGATGACAGGTAATCTGCGATCTCCTTCCTTGCCTTTTGAGCAAGCTCAGCTTCATTTCAAATTTGTGAATGGGAGTGGGAAAAAGGTAAACTGTCATTACTGAGAGCAACATAACATGAAACAAGAAACCCACTGATTCTACATCAATTGTAGGAGAGTATAGGACCAAGGTTTTTTATTCAGCCGAGGACTTACTTTTCTTTTTCTCAAGGAGTTTGAGTCGATTGATGACCAGCCGGAGGTTGACTCTTAGTCTCTCCGCTTTGAATCCTCCTCCCAGCATGATGACAGTCTATCTATGAAGAGGATAGCATGAGAGGAGCAGAATCCACCGGGAAGGCGAGACACTGTTTGATACAGTTTAGGATTCTGCACAGGTTACATTACTCTAAAGTAAAGCTACATAAAATCTTTCCAGAAATGTCACCAATATCTGAGAAATGTGTCCAAGCAGATGCAGATTTACTCCATAGCTATGCACTATGCCCTAAAATACAGGAGTTTTGGGTTGCAATATTTTCATTCTTTTCGAGGATTTTTAAAGTCCATACACACGGTTATGTATATACTGTATGTCGCCAATGTACTAAGCTACTGGAGTTACCGTGCACTATGCTCATTTTTAACAGTCTCTTCTGCCCTTTTTAATAGACGTGTATCGCAGCTGTTACCGTGCACTATACTCATTTTTAACAGTCTCTTCTGCCCTTTTTAATAGACGTGTATCGCAGCTGTTACCCTGCACTATATTCAGTTTTAACAGTATTTTTATATCTGGTATATTTTTTTGTACTTTGCACTACTAACTTTTTTTCTACCTTTTTACCAGCATGTTTTGCACTATTGAACTGTGATGCTGGAAACTTTAATTTCCCTCGGAATCAATAAAGTTACTATCTATCTATCTATGTCTCCCTGATTTTTGTGCCTAGGGTGTTGTCTGTGTTTTATTATTTATTTATTTTTTCCTTTAACTACTTATGTTCTTTGTATCTGCTTGTCTCCATTTTTGTTTGCCCTTAGTTCCTAGTATTGTCTGTTTTTGTTGATATATATTAAAAATGAGGCATGATACACACATCACAGAAGTCTGTATCACTGACATGCACATGCTTCCTAATAAAAAGATCTGAAACAACAGACTCCACCTGGAAGCAAACAACCAAAACCAACCTACAGAGAGCATTAAACCTCTCCCCTAACCTCTGATCCAGTGAGTCACTTCATCACGTGAGCATGACCAACCCATTACCCTAGAATGACTCCGCATATTTACTACCACCAAACAAATACAAACACACGATAACATTAAGTCAGCTTGAACACTATGTAGCTCAAAACAGTTAGTTTTAAACTGAAGTTAGCCTGACAGCTAACGCAGGCTAACGTTACCTAACGCTGTTATAAACCATCTTATCTAGTTAATCTCCCAGGTGTTCATACATTTACTAAACCATACTATTATATATACTCTTATAGAAACCCAATCCCATGTGTATGTGTTGCCACACCTGCCTGTTAGCCGTTAGCTTTGTTAGCAGTCTGTTTGTGCTAGCTGACGTTAGCTTAGCTAGCTCTCTCTCTCGTTATAAACGCCAGCTAAAACACAACAAACCAACAGTTAACCGAACACACTCACACTAGTTTGACTAATGAGACGGGTTAAAAGCGAGCAGTGGTTACGATAGAGGCAGTATCTTACCTGTAGATATCAGTGAAGCGTCAACACACAACAACTTATTTGTGTTTCTGTCTCTTCGTCCGTTTCACTTCCGCAATGATCTGTAGTGACGTCATGGGAATGTTACCTCAAGGGGGCGTGGTCTCTTCATAGTTTCTGTCAAACAGGAGTCAACCACACAGGTGTGTACATTCACTGATGTTATGTGATTTGCTGCGATGTTTAAGTAGTAGTACTTATATAACTTATAGTACTTTTACTTTTATAGTATATTTTTTTCTTTTTAACTTTTACAGCAGTATACAGCAGTCTCACCAGCAGACTGAGGAACAGTTTTTTTCCCCCCCGGCCCGGGGTCAGCAACCTTTACTATCAAAAAATAAATAAATCTGTCTTGAGCCTCAAAACATTTGATCATTGTGATGAAGGAAACACAGTCTAAATTTATAGTATATAAGTCTAATGCAGTGAGGGCCAAAGTGCAAATGTACCATGGAGTATTAGGGCCACATTGAGGGAAAAAACATCTGAGATTTCCAGAATAAAGTCTTAATATTACAAGAAAAAAAAGTAATAATATTATGAGAATTAAGTCATAAGTTTAAGAGAAAAAAATCGTAACTTAACGAGAAAAAAAGAAAATAACATGTAAAATTACTACTTTATAATATTATGACTTTATTCTCGAAATCTCAGATTTATTTTTTCCCTCAATGTGGCCCTAATACTCCGTCGTACCATTGTACCATATGTATATGTTCTTAATATACCTTGTACAAAGTATTTCCTTTAATAATTGTAATATAACTTATTATTTTTAATGGAGCTTCCCAGCAAAAAGCATTTCACACGATTGTACTTGTATAACCGGCGTGAGAATAAACATCTTGAATCTTGAATCTTGAATACTTCAGAGCGTAATTTTGCACAAGGTGGTCCTAGGGATGCACCTATTAGACTTTTTCAGTCTTGATACCTGGGCTTTGGGTGTCGGCCGATACCGAGTAGAGATCTGATACCAGTGTTTAATAAATGAGCTGTATGCCTCACTGTGTGGAAGTGACTGGGATCATCCTGTTATGTGTAAGGTTGGAAACATCAGGCCTTACACTAACATTGCTTTCCTAACTTTGTAAAAACAAAAGGTAATATAAATATCGACATCTAATAATAATAATAATAATATATAAATCTGCAAGATTTCACTGAACGGAGGAAAAACCAATCAGAGCCGAGCTGGAGCCTGACATCTTTAAGCAGCAACCGGCAGCCATGTTGAGATCAGTTTAGGAAATACCAAGCACCGCCCACCAGCCGGAGCAAACTTTCTAATGTTACAGCTAAACAGTACGCTACAAAATGTTTCTGAAAACAATTGAGGTGAGAAATAGGCATTGCAGTAACAGAATATTGATTCATATTTGATCAGCGCTAACTCTCAATGAAATGACCTGTGATTGGTCAAAGTCTCCCATCACAGGCTAGATTTTTTAAACGCCTGAAAACAGAGCCATGAGGAGGTGCAGAAGTCTAGTTTTCTCTCAAAACACTTGAATTACAATATGCTGAAAGATTATTATGGAATTTTTGCCCAATGATGCCAAATATTCTGTCTACTGCAGGTTTAAACAGGAATTAAAATTCCAGTATATAATGTATATAGTAAATAAACATAGAAATGAATTGAATTGAATAGAATAGAATAGATCGGCCCCATTGTCACCGACACCGATTCAGCTATTGAGTCAGAATCGGCCGATATCCGATCCGGTAATTGGTGCATCCCTAGTTATCCCCACATTAAAAACATTACACAAGTTGATGAAATAAAGTTTAAAGTTAGTTAAAGATAGTTTAAATTAGCAGGCAGTATACGGACTAGTTAGCAGAGGTGGAAAGTAACTTGTGTATGTGTCTATTCCTAATTTTCTAATGAGAAAACACATGCCATTAGTGTTATGAACAACTTCACTGTACATTCATCTTACCACAAAGGAAAGTGCTCTGATATTTTCATGTGAATGAACATTTATTATTTGTTGAAAATGCTCTACTCATTGCCAAAAAACACAAAAAATCTGAGCAGTTGATTTATTTTAATGAAAATGGAAACACTTAACAAGGACTTTCAGATTTAATATATTGCAGTTTTCTCATAAAAAAGAATCTGTACAATAAAACGATCAAACCATCACAGTTGTTATAACTTGAGTTTGCTGACAGAAACCTCTTTGTGCTTCTTCTTCTTCGAAGATTGGTCCTTTGCACTTTTGATCTGACTCTTAACCTGGTCCTGCAGCTCAGAGAAGAAGGCCTGAGAGGACCGCAGAGCCTTGTCCTTCCCCTCGTCCTGAAACAGAGGAACACTGTGTTAGTTTGGTCACCTCGGGGACACACACGGTTTTATTCATTATCTAGGAATTAATGTAATGGTTATTTTGGCATGAAAAGGTGTGACGTGGCCGTGTCGCGGAAGCAGACATATGCAACTAACACACAAGTAACCAAACAACTACCAATACCACAATGTAAAAGTACTCCGTCACATGTAAAAGTCCTGCATTCAAATAAAAGTACAGAAGCATTTCTAGCAAATTTGACTTAAAGGTGCAGTGTGTAGGACCTGGCAACATCTAGCTGTGAGGTTGATGAGTGCAACCAACTGAAATTTCTCCCGTGTGCCCAAATGTAGGGGAACTACGGTGGCTGACTCGGAAATGTGAATAGCCCTCTCTAAAGCCAGTGTTTGGTTTGTCTGTCTCTTCTGGGCTGCTGTAGAAACATGGCCACCAGCTCTGAGAAGAGGACCCGCTCTGTATGTAGATATAAACGGCTCATTCTAAGGTAACGAAAACACAACTCTTAATTTCAGGTGATTATACACTAAAGAAAACATACTTATAAATATTATCTTCCATTTATGCCAATGTGATTACTATTACCGTGCTTGGACATGGAAACAACATTTTAATGTTATAGCTAGTTTAGAGGCAGCTTGTTGTAATTATTTTATATACTTTTGGGTAGTTTGATCTGTAGCAAATCTTCACATTTTATAATGTTCACAAATTTTGTGTGCAAAATTTTTCATCACTAAAGCAATTAGTGACTTTGGCTGTCAAATGAGGGGAGTAAAAAGTTCACTATTTCCTCTGAAATTAAGAGAATTAGAAGTATAAAGTGGCATGAAATGGAAACGCTAAAGTAAAGTACAGGTACCTAAAAAACGTACTAGAGTACAGTACTTGAGTAAATGTACGTTCCACCACTGGATTCTGTCATAACCCAGTTTTTCGTCATTATTATGTGAATAAAATCCAGAGTGGGATTTGATCCACTTAATTATTTGGGGCATAGTCAGTGTTCATATCATCTCAGTTGTCTTTCTTCAGTTTATATCTTCTAACTCTCCGAATATGAACTGAGAAGTTTGAACAGGCTAATACTGATTTTCTGCTCTGGCAAATACAGGCGCTGAATGCAAACTGATCCGAGCATTGTGAGAAAGAACACGAGAGAAAACACTCACCTTGAGTATCGTGGCTTTGCCTCCTTTTGTGAGTTTCTTCAGGTTTTCCGTGACTTCAGCCTTTGACGGCTTTCTGTTCTCCCCAGCGTTACTGGCCTCTTTGAGTTTCTGTCTCTTTTCTTTCTCCTTGATCTTTAGACGCTTCACCGTCTTCTTGTGTCGTCTGTCGCGCTTCTTGTCTGTTGTCGTCTTCTCAGTATCGCCCAGAATATCTCCTGCTTTGTTCTTCTCCTTTGGTTAGAGGAGAGTATTGTTAGACACGCTGTGTGACTATAAATACCGAGATGAAAGTAAATGTTTGAAAAAGGAATTGATGACAAACCTTGACTTCTTCTGGTGCGAGCAGCGTAGCATCACTGGCGCTGACTGGAGCCACCTCCTCCATAGCGATGGATGGCAGGTTAGACACCACTTTGACCTCAGGAACGGGCTGTGGACAAAGGGCAACATGAATGTGGGTTTCAATAACTGCACTGGCTTGCTACCCTTTACAGTCAGATATGTTCATATTATCAGTTTACATTTACAGTTTATTACTATTCCATTTTATACATTGGTGTAACATTAGTCCTTCAGTTCCTCGTACTCTGAACACCCTTTCAGATGCTTTCAAAAGGACAGTCAATCTCAATATTTATACTATATATACTATATTAATACTTAATATTTAGCATATTTAGCGATTTTTAGTCGGTGCTGTCAGGAGGCAAAACTTACTGGTTTAGGAGTGAAGTGGAAGTTGGAGAGAGCATCCAACTTTAGGAAGAGTGTGTCCATAAGCTTTTGAATTTCTACATGGGAAGGGTTCTCCGTCTCTGTCTTTTGCTGAAATCAGAAAAATATACAATAAGAATGGATGCAGCACAGGTTTGTGTGTGTGGAAGCAGCAGTTTAAACAAGATAAAAGTCAAACCTGATTCTGCTTGAGGTATTCTTGCTCATAGATTTCTGCCAGGCTCTGTTTGCTCTTCTCATGGTCCAACGTTAGCCTCTTCTTGTACTCAAACACCTCCTCTTTGGGTTTCTCCTTGCGGACCACATCATCAAACGCCTTACAGAAACACATGTCAGATGCATTGGGTTATAATTAGGCAACCAAAAAAAAAAAAAACAGCTCATATTTTTTTCAGACAATATACAGACACAATTTATTGTGACTAACCTGGTCTTTAATTCTCTGTTTGATGATGTCTTCAAGCTGTAGTGTGGTTTCCTCTGTGATACTAGGGGCTAAAAGAGTAAAGATCAAATCTTGTTATCTGATTTGAAATAGCACACAGAAAGAAATTCTCAACATTTTGATAACCTTGATTAAACAACATAAACATATTCCCAGTGTGAATCATTGTATAAATAACATACAGTCATCTGCCAACATGAGAATGCAACACACAAAAGAAGAGGAGTCACTCACCCATCCTGGACGTCTGCTCAAACTCCACGTGTTCCTCCAGCATGCTGTTCTCTGGACGAGTCTGTGCCGTCACCTCTCCGGACAACTGCCAGGGCTTCTCTCCTAGAGCTGCTTTCTCCAACTCGTCGATCTTCTCTGACATCTGCAGGTTAGAACAACAATAGGATAGAATAATAATCGGCATTAGCGGGCATTCAGATTGAAATCAGCCCTGGGCTAAAACAACGCAAGGGGTCGCGTTGATGTGGGTGTGTTGCCTCAGGTACCAGTGAGACATAAAACCCAATCCAGGACGTCCAGTTTGAGAAACAGGTCTGTTAATTTGAAGGATTATTAAGCCCCTGGCAATTTAACATGTCGGTCTCATGTCTGAATAATTATGCAAAAGTCACGACGGCAATCTTACTAGATCAGACCTTGTAACATTTCACCGTCAACGCAGCAGTATTGTCTGAATTGACTGCCGCCGGATTAACGTAAAGGCTGCAGCAGAGAGAGAGAGAGAGAGAAAGAAATGTACGCATTGCACTGTCCTATAAAACTGCTATGACCTGAAAATCGCAAGTTGCGATAATGTGTTAAAGAAATTAGTGGCGTTAAAACAAATTTGCATAAACGGGTTATTATCGTATTAACTTCGACCGCCCTACTGATTACCTTTTCTTGCCGTTTCTCAAATGATGACTTTGATTCAGACTTTGCAGAGCTTTGAGTTTTTCCTCCAAAAATGTCCACCACGTCCTCTCCCTCGCTGTCCTCATCTCCTAAGAGCTTAAAGGTCACTTTCTTATGAGATGCTTTGGGCTCCTCATCCCTGGCAAAGAAGACACAAACATGCTGTTATCAACTATACGTGCTTCTCCCACATATAATTATACGCATTACATAATTTGAGTCACACTTACTCATCGACACCCTCCTCTTCACCATCATAATCATCTTCCTCATCATCTACTTCCTCTCCACCTTCTTCCTGGCTTTCATCCATGCTGTCGTCCTCGCCATCTGTCTGGTCATCTGCTTTAGCTGGTTCGCCATCCACAGCATCAAAGAAGTCCTTGTACTTGAGATTCCTTGAGCTCCTTGCCTAAAAATATAAACAAAAGTCCGTACATTTCCTCTATTCTGCACCATCAGGACACAACAGAATATGTGAGACTAAGTGATAAAATACATACAGTGATTTTCTTTTGCTTTTTGGTAGAAAGTATTTGATCCAAGTCGAGATCTTCGTCCTCATCGGAGGGCAGGTCCTGAAAATAGTCAAGCTCATCTTCGTTCGCATCCTCCTTTCCCTCTCGCTTGTCCATGTCATCGAGAAACGACTCCATCTCTGACAGTTTGAAGAACGTATCATCAACCTCAGAGGGAACCACCTTCGTTTTGGAGCCTTTCCTTCCAATCTCCTTCTTCTGTTTCTCTCGCTTCTCCAGAGCATCCACATCAAAATCTAAATCAGAGTCCTCATCTGTGTCACCCTCTGCACCATCCTCAGCCTCCACAGCCATTTTCTTTGACTGTCTGGGTGGTTCCTTCTGCTCTTCTTCATCAACATTTTCATTATCAGTCTCTTCTTCTTCCTCCTCCTCCTCCTCCTCTACCAGCACCGTTAATGTCTCATCTGACAAAGCCTCATCAGCTGCATTCTTAAAGTGTTTCAGTACGGCGTTGTTCTGTAGCTCCAGTTCCTGCCAGATCTGCTCTTCATCAAAGTTTTCCACCACCAGCTGAGCCAACGGGCTGCCTTTATAATCTGCAGGCTCCTGAGCTTTGTGGAGGTCATACAGGGTCTTAGTGAGAGAGGTAAAGTCTGCTGCCACTCCATCTTGAAGGCTGAAAAGGAGGAAACACACAACCTCATGAAGTTTGGTGAAAGTCTGGTGTAAGTCTTTTTTTTTTTTTAAATAACAATTTGTAGGGATGCACTGATACAGATACAGGATTGGATATCGGGCCAATAATGACTAAATAGCTGGATCGGATATAGCGACAATGGGGCCGATCTAGTCAATTCAATTCTATGTTTATATACTATATACATTGTATACTTGAATTTGAATTCCTGTTGCCTTACAGATAACATAATGATCCCAGTCACATCCACACAGTGAGGCATACAGCTTAATAATCAAACACTGGTATCAGATCGGTACTCGGTTTCGAGACCGAAAAGGTCGGATCAGTGCATCCCTAACAATTTGGTATTTTAAGATTTCTTTAAGAGACAGTTTTTAATGATTTGTTTAGACCAGACGTTATCAAAATTATTTTGTTTTCTGGCAGTTCTGTGTTTTACTAATTAAAACTATTGGAGTTCAGGCACCCATACATTTTGCAGTGTCTCACCTTACATTACATCGCTGAGATATTTATAAGGTTTTGTAACAAATGTAATGAATAAATTAAAAATATGACTCCTGACATCCTGCATCTTAAAAAAAAGTTTTGTTTCTCTTTGGTTACACTATAACAGCAGCTGACTGCCTTGCAATATACTGTATCATGTATGACAATCACATCACCCTTATCGTCATGTGCAGCATTTGGTTGTATTGTACTGATTGTTTCTTTCGCATTTCTAAACACAACTGTGCAGTTGGGTCAGCTCTGTCCACGTCAGTCTAATATATCGGCACTCATTGACGTTAAAATGTAGTAAACTAACAGAAAGGAGGTGAGGATGCAGGCTAGTTATTCTTCCTATTTGTTGCAGCCCCCGCTGATATAGGGAATACGTGATGGTTTCTACACAAGACATCAGTCTAAAGACATGTAGTTACAATAACGTGCAATAGTTGCTACAAAACAGCCACTTAGTAAACAACAAATGTCCTCTCAAGACCTCCTTAAAGTGCCTGAGAGGGTGACAACACGGTGCTAGCGCTAGAAGAGCATGCAGTTAGCATTAGCTTTAGCTCAAACGCTTCTCTTCACACACACATAATCAACATTTAATTATTATTTTCAACAACACAAACACACAGACAACAACAACACTTGCCTCAGAAAGCTCTCCGGCTGTGCTGTGTTGGCATTTATGGTCTTTACACACTCCTCCAGCACGCTCCAGATATCTCCACTACTAGCCATCGTTTCTCCCACATGTGTGTGATGGACGGTCTGGTGTCGCAGGTAAACAGGCTCACCAAGAAACACTTCCGGTGCTGTTTTTTTTGGTTCCGACATTCAGACATGGCGTCCAACGCGCTGAAGGTTGCAGGTCGGTTTGTGTCAACAAATATTTAACTACTAAACGCGTGCTTTTATGAGTATGGTGGTGGTCCTCTGATTTATTGTATAATATTAAGTAGGGCTGCAGCTGTGTTGAACATTAGCTGCGTTACACAAAGTTACTGTCCATATGTTAACGTTGCATCGTGGTGTTGTCCTGCTGCAGCGTTTAGGTAACATTGCATGCCACTTTTGTATTTCTTTTATCTGAATGCATGCAAAGATAACTTCAGTCCAGTCTTATATTCACCAATGTGCAGATGTTTTCTTAAAGTCAGATGTGAAATGGAAAAAAACTGAACTATCTGAGACCCTTAAACTTAAAGGTCCCATATTATGAAAAAGTGAGATTTTCATGGTTTTTTTTATTATAAAGCAGGCTTAAGTACTGCATAAATAGTGTGAAAGTATCGAAAAGCTCAATCCACAGGGAAATACACACAGCCCGTATTCAGAAACCGCATTTGAAACAAGCTGTCAGGATTTCTGCCCATTCGTGATGTCACAAATATACAATATTTAGACCCTTGACACAATTTTAAACGTAAAATTCTAAATGTGTCCCAGTTTATTCCTGGTTGCAGTGTATGTGAATGTCATCAGCTGACAGGAAGTACACATGGACCCAAACTTTTGCCCAGCAACGCAATTCTGTTGCAATTTCGTCACAATTCCGTCGAAATGCGCTAAAACGCAGCGTTTCAGACAGAGGGGTAAATACAGGCATATTCAGACAGACAGTATGAGGAAAATAAAGTTTTTTTTTTAACATTACAGCATGTAAACATGTTCTAGTAGAAACACAAAATACAAGTATGATCCTGAAAATGAGCATAATATGGGACCTTTAACACCTTAACGAATGCCATAACAGGTAGCTGTGAATTGTAATTAACTTAACTCATAAATGGAGTGTTTGATTTGTGTTTTAACCTACTACTGTATGTGTATCAGTCATTAAATGCATGATATGCAGCCAAACATAGTTCAAACCCACAGACCTTTATTTTGAAATTTAGTGGAGTTTCCAAAGAGATGTCAGATATCAGGCTGAATTTGGGACATGTTTGTCAAATGATGCACAATGCATCTAGAATATTTCTATTTGATGGAGTGGTGCAGCCATAAAAAAAATTGTCATGGTTTCACTCTGTAAACATCACACATCTTAATTGAACTTGTTGGATACTGTATATACTGTCGGACAGTGTGGAGTAAGACTCTAATGTTCCAACACAATAGACACAACTAATCTCTCTATGTTTTAATGTGTTTATTCAGTGGCAGGTCTTTCCAGATGTTCTCGTCTCACCCTCCTGAGGGCACATTCAATGACAGCATCGCTCCATCAGGGCGTCCCTGGATCACTCTGGAAGCTGGGGAGGCTGAACCACATCGCCATC
>CAKALG010045790.1:0-12301 GCA_916700815.1 Helicolenus hilgendorfi
GCCGCGCATTCTCACTTACATGCAGCTGGTCAGCGCTGTGGGCGGTCTTTGTATTCAGGATCGCTGGTTCGATCACACGACCTGCTGCTGTGTTACCATGTGAGCAAAATATGGAAACGTTCTGAGACAGAGTTAGTTAATGAGAAGTGATTTTACTTTACATTCGGATGGACACCAAACTGAAAATGAAACAACAACTTGTTTCAAATTTGAAAACTTTACTGATAACCAAAATGTATACTTTATTTTTTCTGAGCAGATGCTGAAGTCCAACCAACTTCTGTCAGTCTGTTCTTGTAGTGAGTAGCTCCTTTGTTGTCATTGTGTGTTCTGTTGTTGCATTGTGGGAAGGTGTCCATGAATACAACAGTCAAAAATTGAATGTGCAATGTGCAGCGTTGGCCGTGCACAGGGTCGGACTGGGAACACAATTCAGCCCTGGACCTGTAGCTCAACAACACACGATTTACAGCCCCGGTACACTCAAATAAAACCAACAGAATATAAAGAAAGTAGGCCTCTCTCCTCTCTCCTCTCTCCTCTCTCCTCTCTCCTCTCTCCTCTCTCTCAACCGCTCTAACACCGGCCTCTTCTGGCCTCTGTTCTCCGCTTGAATCATCCTGCTGCTGCTCATCTGTCCAGACTCTCCTCCTCCTCCTCCTCCTCTTCATTTGGTGCCGGCGGACAGTTAATATTATCACTGCTGCAGCCAGCAGGATTTTGTGTGGCGCTGGCACCATCAACAGTAACGTTGTTATTTTTTAATAATAAAAGTGTTATCTTAAAACATTTTGCAGAATCAGCCTCAACATTTTTTGGGGGTTTTTCTCTCGGACCTTTTCCGCCCCACTTTACCGCTCTCTCTGTCTTGATTTCATCTGATTATTTCCCGTGTGACCTCTGACATTACATGAATGGATGAATCCACTTGAAGGGGTGGGAGGAGGTGATGACGGTTGGTACAACTGCACCTGACGTATAGAAACGTAGGTGGCCTATTGACAGTTTTGGGACCGTATAACCCCCTAATCAAATGGATTGTTCCAACATCGAGTGTGCTGGCAGGTAATTCACATCAGATTTCCCCACAATGATTGTTTTTCCCCACATTGCTGGCAGTGGCCTGGCATGGTGCGCCAGCCCATCTTGCATTTGCCAGAGTTGCCAGATTGCCAGTCCGAGCCTGGCCCTGCAATAATCAAACCATGGGTATGAAAACATGATTGGGACATTCCAAGAAGAACCAGTGGCTCTGGCTTAGGGCCCAGCTGACCCTCTGGGGCCCCTGGGCCTGTGCCCAGTAGGCTTATCCATCAATGTTTTTAGGATCATGTCCCGCTCCATTGTCATAAAATCAAAGCTGAGATTCAGCGCTCATAGTCGTTGTTTCATTTAATATCCAGTGTGCTTGAGTTTATAGACAAACCAGTGAGTTGGTTCGCTGACTTTAAATGTGAAACCGCAGTATGTTAAATAATGAGAATATGTCCATGTAACATATAACATGTGCTATATGGCTGCGAGGTATGAACGGTTCAACAGTCTGTACAGACGACTGAGTTTAGCTCTGTGGGTCCTGCCAAGCCAATTTATTACTGGAACAGACACACAAACACGTGGACAGAAACACTCTGACTTACATACACACACATGCACACACATATAGGATTACATCTCCACAGACACACACACACACATGTACACACTCCCCCACAGCTTCAATTTGTTCTTATTTGTGCTTGGTGATGAGAAGGCGGGCAGAGCGATACGGATGGATGGACGGCGGTGTGGACAGAGAGCGAAGGAAAGAATGAACGGAGGGAAGAAACGGGTTGACGGTTAAGTGTATACATTATTCATGTTGGGAATAAATGCTTCGTTCATAACCGTGATGACATCACCATCCATCAGCACGCCTGGCCTCCTCCTCCTCCTCCCCTCGCTATAGGCACTGGAAAAGCTCTGCATCAGTGTGTGTGCTTGTTCTAATTTGGTTCCATCAATTTCATTATTTTTTGGACCGCTTTTCTTCGTCTGTCTTTTCATCACTGTCGTCTTTTATTCCCTTCATTATGATAACCATTCATCATTCCGGTTGAACGATTAGCGCATGACCTCTTCAACCCAGTCGCCAGAACAAAATGGTTGGCATTGGATGTTTCTGCAAACCACGCAATGCCACGTGGTCAACGTTGTGAAACCATTGGTTAGGTTTAGGCAACTCAACTACGTGGTTAAGGATAGAAGTGTTTAAATAACAATGTAACAACATATAAACGTACGTAACAACCCTTTTGTTTGTTGGACCCATCCTCCCCTCCATTGTGTCTCTTTTCACTCTTTAAACTACGTCACTTACTCTGACCCAATGCCAAAAACGTTGGCATTTATCGTATCCCTGGTTTTGCAGGAACGTCCAATGCCAACATTTCTTCCTGGCGACTGGGCTGCATCTCTTTATCCATTTGTCTCTCCATCCAGTTTTTTGTTGGACAACCTTTCGTTTTTATACCTCACTCACTTTGTTCCTTTCTTCAGTTATTCAACAGTGATCCAATCATCCATCCATCCATCCATCCATCCATCAATCCGTCTGTCCATCCCACCAAAAGTTTTTCATTTTTCAGCTTTACATTTTCCTCTGTCTCTCTTTTTTCTACTTGGCAATTACTTTTTTTTCCTCCTTTTTCATCTCCATCACGGTAACCGTCATCGTTTTAGTAATTATAGTGTGACCAAGTCATCCATGACATCCCCCTTTATTCATCTACGTGTGTCACCAATAGAGCAGTCCGTCCCTTTTTCTTCTCTCTTCGGCCACTTCACATTTCCATCTGCAACACTTTTCCTTTCTCAGTTCCATCATCGTGACCCCCGCTGTTGTTGCGGTCTTTATGATGACCTCATCATGCGTGACACTTTTTGATTTTGTTCCTGACTACCTTATTTGCTTCTCTCCACCTCGGTAACCAATCATCGCTTCAGCTGTTAATCAGAGACCATGTCGTCCATTACACCTCCCCCTACGTTTTTAAGGACTGCTTCACCTTTTCCATCTGTCAGTCTCTATCTTCCTTTCTCCTCTTCAACATGGTAACCAGTTGGTGTTCCAGTTAAACCATGACCAAGTCAACCATGAAACCAGTTTTCTTAATGCCCCTACGTTTTTTATCAGACAATTACTTTCTATTTTCATCATCTCCATCACTGTAATCTGTATTTAAGATTTTATACAGTGACTACCAATCATAATTTCAGTCCTTATATTGGGAATAGTTTGTCTCCAGTTTGGCATCCATCCATTTTGAATCACAATTTTCCATTTGACAATCACTTTTTTCCTCCAGTTGTTGTTCCAGTTATTAAAACAATGACCAGTGGGCAGCACAGCCCACTTACCAGGGATTCTGACATTTGATCAGAGCAAGTGACGTAGTTTAAATAGAGAAAAGAGACACACCGAAGGGGTCCAACAAACCTAAGGCTTTCATCCAGCAGACCGCTGTTTGTGTCTTGTGCGTTACGTTACAATCAGCGGTTTGTTCGTCCCTTGTTCACAAACTTCAGCGTCATTTTCACTGTACAAACGGGGTCGTTTTAAGCTCAACCATGTGGTTCTAACTGTGTTGCGTTGTTAAGGTCGTTACGTTACGTTGGTATGATGTGACATTATAATTTGAACACAAACCATGATCTTTTTTCTAACCTTTACCGAGTAGTTTTAATTAGTTAAGCCTTACCAATCATTTCACAACATTAATTACGTGGCATTGTGTTTCTGCAAGCGTGATACGAGGCTGATATGAAATGTATTTCTGGTTCAGAAATGTCACCATTCAGCATATCTGTGGTTTGCAGGAACGTCCAATGCCAACATTTGTTCTGGCGACTGGGTTGGGCAGCAACCACATCAAACCAGCACTGCATCCAGTTTTTTTATTTTTGCAGTTGCAGTACAGTTACCCTTTTTATATGAGGACCACGTCGTCTGTAACACCCCCTCCACTCCGCCATCATTTTCATTTTTCCGTTCTCTTTGGGCCACTTCACTTTTTCAATCTGCCAATCACTGTAGTTTTTCTTTCTTATCTCCCTCATGGCAACCAGCTGTCATTTCACTGATTATACGGTGCTCAAATCATGTATGTCACCCCCTCCATCCTTCCATCTGTCTCTCACTCTAACGGGTTTGACTTTTCAGTGTTGTTTGTGCCAAAAACACTATTTTCGTTTCTCCTCTCCATCATGGTAGTCCAGTATCATTTCAGTTATTGTAAGGTCTGTAACAGCCCTCCATCCCTCCATCCCTCTATCATTCCTCCACATAGTAAATCCATCTGTTCTCGTGCCAAGCTCCTGTAATTCTGATTAAAGCTACTCCATCTTGGAAACTATCATATCGTCACACAGCTTCCGTCCTTTCTTCTGCCTCTCTCTCTCTATCCATTGTTCATTCTCTCTATAGCTCCATCCTCCCTATCATCCATCCACTCTGATTATCTGGATATTTGCCTTTCTAAATCTACTCCATCACAGCTCTCCTTTCCTTCCCTCCATCTCTCATTCCTCTCATCTTTTCTCCCACACTCACACTCCTCCCCCTGTATTGCTCCATAAAGGATGAATGGCGACAGCAGCGACCCGGCGTCCTCACCCTCTCGCTGTGAAAGCACCGGCCTTTAATGAATGTTTCATGGCCGTGACATCGTCCAGCTCCACTTTATGGGTCTATTTTTTTCTCCTCAGGCTATTTCACAGTGTAATGTTGCTCCGGCGTCGTATTGGCAGCAATATTTTCTCTGTATAGATCTTGCGGTCGGCGGTGCAGTATGTCGGAAGCATTGATTTTCCTTCCCGAACCTTCCTACACGTCTCTTTGTGGAGGATGTAGTGTTGCCTCGGGGTTGTGTGGTCGTCGATGGATCAGGTTTAAGAAGCACCTGGCTCTATTTCCCTAAATATCTGTTCTCTGAGTGGATTATCCGTATCGCTAACCTGTAAGTACTACGGTTTGTAATGTGGGGGTTGAAATAAATGTGTGCCTGAAACAGTCAACAGGAAACATTGATCACAGAGGAGAAGCAGGTTTAGAGGGTTTCACACCTGCAGGCCGTGGTTCGTTCCTTCCTTTAAAACATCACGTTCTTTTCATTTATGCATCCTCACATCCTGCACGCCTTTACCATAGCCACGAGCCAACTGACAGATACAAGGATGAAACAGTAAAATGGAGAAAAAAGGGCCTGAGCTCCTGGCCTCTGCAGGTGCCGAGCCTTCACAGGAGATCCTTGGATGTGGTCTCAGTAGCTACAGCAGACATACGGAGATCTAAAGGACGATGAGGCTTTTGTAGTTAAAGGGCAGCCTAATGAGCTCAGCCCAGCCCGCTCATCTGAGTGTGTTTGAAAAAGCAGATTTTGGTCAAGTTGTATAGTCCTAAATGAGATAATGTGATGAAGGATTTGGCTGCCATGAGTAGTTCAGTCGCTATTTATTGAATGCAAATTCAGTACCACGTCTGCCTATAAATCAAAATCCTTTTTGTCCTGGAGCTCCAGGTTTCTATTGAAGGTTCTTTGAGTTAATCTGATTAATTAGCACGCATTTTACAATGCTTTCCTAACCTGTCATTGCTCACCTGCCCACCAGATGTCCTCAGGGTGTTTCCCAATCAATCAAATCACCTGACCAGTCACCTGTCGACACACCTGCTCCTCATCAGCCCCAGTATATATATACACTCACCAGCCACTTTATTAGGTACACCTTGCTAGTACCGGGTGGTCTTCTTCTGCTTCAAGGTTGGACGTGTTGTGCGTTCAGAGATGGTATCCTACATACCTTGGTTGTAACGAGTGGTTATTTGAGTTACTGTTGCCTTTCTATCATCTCCAACCACTCTGCCCATTCTCCTCTGACCTCTGACATCAACAAGGCATTTCCGTCCACACAACCCCCGCCCACTGGATCTGTTCTCTTGTTGGGACCATTCTCTGTGAACCCTAGAGATGGTTGTGCGTGAAAATCCCAGTAGATCAGCAGTTTAATACTCAGACCAGCCTGTCTGGCACCAACAACCATACCGCGTTCAAAGTCGCTTCGATCCCCTTTCTTCCCCATTCCGATGCTCGGTTTGAACTCCAGCAAGTCGTCTTCACCACGTCTAGATGACGTAATGCATTGAGTTGCTGCCATGTGATTGGCTGATTAGCTATTTGTGTTAACAAGCAATTGAACAGGTGTGCCTAATAAAGTGGCCCCAGCGAGCATTCAGCCATTTGCTAGACTGTCTGTGTTGCATCAGCTCTCCAGTTCTGTTGTTGTTCTGCCTGCCTGTGTCTGACCTCTTGCTTTTGTTCCTTTTGGTTTTTCTCTGCCTTCCTAGCACAATTTATATTTTTGATCTTTGACAAAACGAAGATCAAAAGATCACAAGTGTTCCCTTGACCCCTTAGCAAGTTCCAAAGTCCTCACTCAGCCCGAGATGGAGGACTGAAAAAAATGTAAAAGATTGTAACAAGAGACCTTGTGATTCAACTCTCCACCCGCACACGTCCACAACACGATCCAGTACTGGTTGAATAGCATGCCACTGCCGAGCTCGCTGTGTCTTTCAAGAACCCGACCTTCATCCAAAAGTAGATTCTTTTCTCTCAGTTCTTATGAGCTAAAGTGACCTTTCCATCAGGGTAAGCTTGCAGCTACACCTCATCTTCCATCAGAGACTGAAAACTAATCTAGTGAAGCAGGACCTTCACCCTGCTGAGCTACAGCACACCTTCCCTTTACTTTCTCTAATTGCTCTCCGCTCAAAAGAACCAGTTTCATCACCGTCTTTCCTCGGCTGTCATTTCTTCCCCTGACACTGTTCTCTTATATAATCGCAGGTACATTGTTAAGCCATTGTGGCTCTGACATTTTTTACACCTGATTATGACTTACAGTCTCTGCTCTGACTTCTACAAAGCCTACATGCATGCCTAATTTACATCCCACTCACCTATTGTATAAGAAGTCAAAGCACGAGTGCTACACAATGAGAAATCCTTCAAATTGTAATTCCCGTTTTAGCTGCAGTGACAGCGTCTCTGAAGACAGTCGACCACGACGGTTG
Organism: Helicolenus hilgendorfi; assembly: GCA_916700815.1. Classification (NCBI taxonomy): domain Eukaryota; kingdom Metazoa; phylum Chordata; class Actinopteri; order Perciformes; family Sebastidae; genus Helicolenus; species Helicolenus hilgendorfi. The sequence continues at coordinate 7,115 of CAKALG010045790.1, forward strand.
AGCTGAAGAGAAAAGATCGATGCGTTATCATAGGTCATGTTGTCCTGCTGATTTCTCTTTGACACGAATGTGTTTTATTCTACATGACAGGAGCTGTGGCAAACACATTTACACTGTATAAAAAGACCTAATAGGCTTAAATACATTAGACCCAAAACAAAAATAATTACAATATTTATTTTGCAAATTGCAGCAATAAGAAAAAGAAGAAGAATAGAAGCAGAGGATTGTTTCTGTCTTTATAGACAATGTCCTTTAATATCAGTCTCATCGACAAGGACAGCTGTTTGATATGACATGATAACCATCTGTGGACGTTCTGCCATAATTAGTCTTTGGACATGAACAATAAGTAACAGTACAACTTGTAGATTGTAAAGCCGGACGACATAGCAGCTCCCCAAAAGTGAAGCCCAAACATCTCCATTGCCCCCTGGTGGCTGGCTGCAGTATAGGCCATAAGACCCACCTCCTCCATGTTAGTGGATGGGACATAGGACAAACTAAAAAGTCCAAATACTCGTCAAATAAATGTTTCCCAAAGATGGTCTCTGTCCTTTCAGGTAGTTGTTATCACGCTGATGGATGTTCAAGTGTTCATTTATGTAATAAGTTTGGTTTTATTTCGTTATTTGGTGCTATGAAAAAGGATTTAGACGTCGGCTCGTGATTGGTTTGGGTGGGTGACCTCTCCACCGCCCGGTCACTACTGAGCAGACTCTGGCTCCAAATGACGTCAAAATGTCAAGATGACAGCTCCCAGATATTTTGGTTTCACTTCTGTACGGTGGGAGGAAGTGGAGACGCGTCGTCTCTCTTTATAAACAGTCGATGGTATAACTCCGTGCATCACTTTCATCTTGAGAACAACAACACCGAATGCCGTATCATCATACTGGCACCCCCATGTGCCGCACTCATTACCGAGTTTAATTCAGCCTAAATATGTTCATTTGAGGAAGTGCAGAAGGGTAATCTTGAGAACTCACATGGTGCGTGCCTTCTGTTCATCTCAGCAGTGAACATTAGAGCCGTACTCCTCACAGGTCTCATATGTTTCCATCATACTGGAAACAGACAACTCACTGAACACAAATAACAGATACACAATGCACACACAGGGAGGAGAGGACAGTACAGTGATGCTGAGAGACCTTTATTCATCCAGAAAAGGCTCACTCTTACCGTACAGAAATATATGTGTGTGTGTGTGTGTGTGTGTGTGTGTGTGTGTGTGTGTGTGTTGAGGGGCATGGAGGGCAGCCCTGTGGGACGCCTCTTTCTGTTTCAGTTTAACAAGGTGGCACTGGAGCCGAAAAATCTCATGCATCCTAAAAAGCATTTTTTTCCCCCACAGACGGTCATTAGAGGAAGCAGTCCTCTGAAGGTCCCTGCAAAATCACACAGGTCCAAAAATACCTTTTATACTCGCTGGTTTGCTGTAATTTCTTTCTTCTGTGAATAAATGTTTTACAATAACTTACCCTCTAAGCTATTTCTAATTTAATATCCAGAAAGCCAGACTATAGAGCATTGATTTATAAGGTACACAACAACCAGGAGGCCGGTGTTGGTGTCCCAAAGTGTTGTTGAGTACTTTCAACCAGGAGGCCGGTGTTGGTTTCTTAGTTTATGGAGTTATTTTAATCTCAACCATGACGTTTTTTCTAAACTAAGTGGTTTTGTTGCCTCAACATGGCAGCGACCGTTTCTCGGTAACAACGTTAACCCTGTGGCGTGAAATGACACGCAAAAAGTCTAAATCACAAGTCCTCAAGATGTCATGCTGTTTATACGCCTTCCCATGAGCTCAGGTTTCATAACAAGGTCACATCCCACAACCATAACGTCACATTACGTAGCATCACGTGACGACGTATTACATATCGGCATTAAAAGAACCAACATAAAGTTATGTCGCATCACGTCACGCCATCAGTAGCATTTCTAGGCGTGGCAACAACTACGTTGGACAGATGCAAATTAGCAATTTTCAAAAATTCACATTTTCCACCCAGTTTAACACAAATGAAACCACCTAGATACAAAATGAACTGATGCATGACACAGCTGTGATGTCACGTTTGATCCATTGCTTCTGCAGCAACGTGATTTCATCCTTTCTTGCCATATTTTGCCACTTCGGCAGAAGCCCTTGGCGGGTAACCTTTTGCGTAGTATCTTGACGCAGAAGGTTTGCGTGTGGTTAACGTTGTGAAATGATGACGTTTAGGGGTTTAGGCACCAAAGCTGCTTGGTTTGGGTTAGAAAAAACATCATGGTTTGGTAGGAGTGTGCTCGTAATGTAACTCAGGGGCGTAATCGAGAGTTAATGTCCTGTGTTTGTTTGACCCCTCCCTCTCACCCCTAGAAGAGTTTCTCTTCATACTACTAACAGTTGTCCGAGTGTCTAATAATGACGTAAACGGGTTTACATCAGAGTTAGTTGAAAGTCCGGTGTGTCTAGTGCAGATGCTAAAGGGTGAATCAGTATCTGTCTGCAGATATAAATACTGTTCACAGCAGCAACAGGTAGGGAAGGAAGTCGTGTTCGGATGACATGACAGATTCAGATCAAAGTCTGAACCGCCATAAACATTTATGCAAATTAATCCACCAGTTCAATTTGCAATAATTTAACAGTATCCCTGGAAATTTGCTGAAATGTCTTGTAAAACCTTCCATTATAATAAAACCCTGGATAATGTCCTGCAATGAAAATAGTCCATTAAGCGCTGATGATGACTTGTGTTCCGTGTTTAATGTCGGACATTTTTCCAAGTCATGATTTTTTAAAACACTATTGACACATTTTAAACCGTAGTTATCCCATCACTTTTATGGGACTTTACATTATTGAAATGATTATATCATCGTTTGTTTGAAGAGACAGAGAGGAAGAGGGCTGATTGATGTGAGGAGGATTAAAAATGGAGGTGTAGGAGATTAGAGAGGGATTCAAACTAGGGAAAACAGAAAAGGGAGAAAAGGATGAAGGCAGACAGGAAAAGAGAAAGGGAGGACGGGGATGGAAGAGGAGACACAACAGTAGGTAGGAGGGAGGAGAGAGGAGAGAGGAGAGAAGAGGGCTGGAGAGTGATCAAAGCAGGAGGAGGCTGTTCTCACATGCATTACATCTTTTTTTCATTAGTTTGAAAAAGGTGTAGGGTGTGAGGAGAGCGAGGAGAGGCATGGTGGGGTGGATGGAGAGCTGGGTGAGTAGCCAGTGAGTGTGTATTGTTTTGAGGAGGATGGATATTGCAAGAAGAGGTAATGAGGAACGAGAGCAGATGAAGTGGATGTTTGTGTTGTTTTGAGAAGGATGAGAGGATGTGGAGTGTAAGGAGAGAGTGTGTGTGTGTGTGTGTGTGTGTGTGTGTGTGTGTGTGTGTGTGTGTGTGTGTGTGTGTGTGTGTGTGTGTGTGTGTTGTGCAGATGAGATAAAGTTGAAGATAAGCGAGAGAGTGTGTGATGTGTTCTTGTTTGGTGGTGGTGGGCGACATGCAAGCGTTTTGAGAGTCCGTTGTTATATGTATGGAAATGTGACCCCACTTGTGTGACTCATCTTGAAAAACCGGAACAGCCGTTTTGCAGGTTTTTGCCTCTTTAACTACAAAATATTTCTACTTTCCATCTATGCTGACCATATTTAAATGCAGTTCCAGAGTTTTGAAAATGTTATTTTTTTTATTCGAGGTTAGCTATTAGCTTCCGTTCAATGTCGTAAAATATTTTTTAAAAAATCAATTAACAGACTATTGAATCGTCCGTCGTTGTAAATGGACAAAGCTCGTTGCAAAGCCTCTCATACTTCTCAAACGTTTTAGGGCCAGGGACCCTTTACAGGGGAGAACATTTTCCAAGGCCCTCCTATTAATCCTAACAGCAATTATGCTTACTACCATAAACAGAAACATTTCAATTTAATGTTGAGATGAAATGAGATAATCCTTTATTAGTCCCACAGTGGGGAGATTTGCAATATTATTGAATGTTAATACCGCTTGTATACCTTTAAACAGAGGGGGATTTCATTCAAATTCACAGCATTTATAGTCCACAAGTAATAGAAACTGGCATCATAGTCCTAATAAATCCAGATATTTAATCTCACCAGTCTGAAGCTGACTCTCAGTTAGTGCTTCAACTTTAAAATAGTGAACTTATTGCTGTGTGTCTCAATCATATTAGAGTTTCTATTGGCCCAAAGCTAACGTACGAGGGATTAATGGACACAATATGCTTGTTTTATTGCCGCAAATGGTCTCAGTTGGTAGATTTGCACGTTTTAATGATACAGCACAGTTTTGTTATTTACCGTAATTCATTTTGCAGACCTCCCTGACAGACTGCCACGGACCCCTGAGGACGAATCACTGCTCTGACGGTGGCAGAGCTGTCCTGTAAGACACTGGGTTGTCCATCAAGAGACATTTGAAGTTCTTGCTCAAGGACACTCCGATATGTAGTATGTACTATAAACCATTAGATTAATGGACTAGCTTCTCCCAACCACATTATTTGATCGACTGTTCTGAACTCCAGATGTTTATTCATTGTTTGTCGATGACACCATCATGTTGCATGCTAATTAAATTGAAGTGTAGGCTGATATGGAAAGTCTGCACTGCGTTACCTGATAACGTGTCCTACCTGTGGATGTGTTTCTGTGGAAGCTAAGGAAACTGTTCAATTTTGAGCCAAGTATAATTTGATTTAAAGAACATCATCATGTTTCTCACGCAAAAGAAAAACACACGTTAAACTTTCCCCAAACTGCCAGAGTTGATATTGATGAAAAGACTCAAGGCTCTCCTGCTATATATTGACAGGCCTGGCTTTAAAAAACACTGAATTACACACTCAAGCAGGTTTTAAGAGTCTGTTAATTAAGTGGATCCCAACCCTGGGCCACAGACCAGAACGTCTGCTACCGGCTGCAAGAAAATTACATTATATGATTAAAGGTAAAACAAGAAGTTTGTTTACAAGGAAACACTCCCACGCAATACCACGCAGTGCAGCATACTGAGCCTCAGTGATGTTAAAAACATATATGCTTTTATAGTGCAACAGGAAGGAAGTTAATATTAACGGATTTATTCTTTCTCATGCTCTAAGTAATATACAATGTAATAATGCAATATAATACTTTTAGGGTGTACAAACTGTGTTTTTAGTCTGTAT